>JANVCL010000004.1:25964365-25985680 GCA_026546855.1 Erythroxylum incrassatum | reverse complement strand
ATACGTCAGTAGCATTCTGTTGTTGTAAGTAAAACAATCCAACAACAACAATACAAACGCAGAGTTGAGTTCATTTACCGTTCCATATAAAAGTCATCTTGATCTACGTTCATTACAGCATTAGTACTAGATCTGACAATAATGACTCATTTCTTAGCACTCGAAGAAATAAGATTAGGAGTCAAGAATGATACGGTGACTAACATAGATCAATGTTAATCAAGATAATCAGTTCAGTCAACATCATAGTAAGCCTATATGGTAAGAGATATTATGTCAGTTAAGTGATCACTATGAGATGAAGTGGATAGAAGATACTGAATAATCCATTTAACCACATTCTAATGAACATCAAGTGGGTAATGTAGAATTAAGATAACTTATTTATGGAGAATTGGATGTCAGGCCAGCAAGATAACGACATTGAAGAGCACAAACAATGTTATAATATTTTATGGGATTGGTAAGAGGAAGGCTATGATTTTAGAGAGAGAGAGGGTAAGGGTAAGGGTAAGGGTAAGAGGTGTGTTAGTAGGTATAGAGTTATTAAGGGATGTGCAATGAAAGAGGTCTTTAATGTATTGAGTTTGGATAAGGAGAAGGCCATTTGATGTCGTTGTGATTTCAATGCTAAGAAAATAGTACAAAAAACCTGAGTCTTTAATGAAGAAGGTAATGTTAAGATCATGGATAACAGAGTTGATGGGGAAATGAAGAACTTATACTTAATATATCAACTACATAGACAACGAAGAAGATTGTAAGAGAAGGTGTAAAATGAATAAAATAGAGATATTAGATTTGTAGGAAGTAAATTTGAGTTTATAAAGTTTATGAATCAAAAGATGACTATGAAAAAAAGCATTATTGACACTAAGATGAGAAATAAACTAGTTATTTAATAGATAAAGAGTAAATATAATGTAGATAAGGTATCAATGTATTCAATACTAGGAATTTGATGATATCTCTCGATAACAAGGCGAGGTCTTATAATGCTCAAAGGAACTATTTAGGGTCCTGTTTTTTCGTACAAATAATATATTTATAGCTAATAATGTTTGCAATAAATTGTGGAGGAACAAGAGTCCAAGTCTGATTATAATGGAAAGTATTAAACTCATCAAGCATATTGGCACCATAAGAGAAATTTGTTGGGTTGAGTGAATAAAGTGAGATTAGGTACACTAGGAGTATAAGTCGTGGTAAAATAAATGATATTATTGAAAAGGTTTTAAGGAATGCACGTATGAATGACCACAGTGTAGAAATAAGAGGAAAATTGTGAAGTAGTAGGGTGTGTCAAAGGGTATTGAGAAGGAGGTGAAGGAGAAGGTAAAGAAGACATTTTGAAGGGTAAAGGCAAGAGGATGATTGTAACATACCACTCCAATAGAGCATATTCCAAAACATATTGAAGGATATTCGAGAAAATACTATACAAAAATGATACATTAGGAAAATAAAAAAATTAACTTACTCTTAGGCATTGAACATATTATAAGCATTCAAAACATTCATTTAACAGAGTTTATTCTAAATTTTCATCTATGTTGACATTTCACTTGTGAAAAATATAGTTGAGGGAAAGCTCAGCTTTCCTTGTTCAAATATCTTAACAAGGACATATACTGAAACCAACTAATGGTCCATACATAATTTCTTCTCATTTCTTTCATACGCATAAAAGGTCACATATTTCATCATAATTCAGAATCCAACGTATACATTAAACATCAGTTTAGAGTTTAATATTAGTACAAAAATGTATATCATGATATGGGATGCTAATGTAAAAGACTCTAACTAGACTCCGCAGTTTCAGCTGATCAGACTTTTGAGCTATTTTCGTCCCCAACATGTAAGTAATAAACTTCTATTATATTGTTTTGGTAGCTAGAACTCCCCCAAACCTATATATATATATATATTGTTTTGGTAGCTAGAACTCTCCCAAACCTATATATATATATATAAACATGAATTATGCACACGCATGCGCGCGAGCGCGCAAACACACGCACATACACATACACATATGTCTATATACATACATATATATATAGGTATATCTACGTATATATAGATATATATGTGTATATATAGCGCGTGCACACACACACACACACACACATACACACATATGTATATATACATACATATATATATAGGTATATATATGTATATATAGATATATATGTGTATATATAGGTATATATACCTATATACTTATATATATATATATATATATATATGTATAGGTATATATGTACATAAATCACACACACACACACACACACACACACACACATATATCATGTTTCAATGCATATTCAATTGACTTTCTGGGTATGTATTCTTATGCATAGATCTTGACTATTCAATTCCACATTTTATCCATTATGAGTTGACTTATCAAATAAATACCAACTTGGTATCATAAACCCTTACAAATCACTTATACATGTTACCATATCCAATGTAAATCAATCTCTCCACTATACAAAATAATGTGTGCTTATATACCTTAAGACCATTCAAACATTACAGCTTGTATACTGTCATTTTGCAATCAGGTTTATACTTGTAAGTAAGCTTGGTTTACTATAAATTCATCAACTATACATTACACTTCTCCTTATACATTTTCATGATCAAATATCCTTTTATATCAAACATTTGTTACTTTAAATCTGAAAATTTCAGCAAGCTAGATATCTTAGTTCACCAAACTTTTTCCAGCAATATGTATTTATACATTTACCCAATTCTCATTCATAACTAGCCCATGTTCTTAAATATTCATTCATCCATACTTTACACACATTACATATGTCCTTAAGATCATATTTGCATTAAAAGAACATCTTTATTCCTTTAACACATCATAATTTCCAGTTTTGAATACAACCACTTCAAAACAGTCTATTCTTTAGTTTATGTCGTCAATTAACTACATATCCTTATCATGCTCTTAACCAATTAATCAAGAAACAATCTAGGCTCATTCCTAGCCTAAATTAAGTCCAAATACACCAATACAGATTAAATTTTCTCAGATAGTTCGATATGTACACAAGGCTAAGATTAAAGTTCCAAAATTTGTCATCAATATCAGTAATGTATGTAACTTTACTTCCTTCAATATTTCACGAATTTTACAAGCTTAGAGACATCACTAACACCTGAACTTTTCCAGATTTCATGTTCTTTAAAGTTACTTTATTTCAATTTAATTTAACTTCCATATTGGTTACACTTAGGCTCATAAAATTCTGCTCACTTTTTTCTTTACCATTCACTTTTTACAATCACACCTACAGCCCTAAATTTTCCAGATTTGAAAACACCTTTCTATCACCTAGCTTTAGCATGAATTCCTCATCAATTATACTTTAAATCCCAACTTAAATAATCCATACAACAGCCCATAACCTACTGTTTTCGTACATTTAAAAACAGGACAGAAAAGTAACCAATTCATTCTTCATTTTTTTTCCAGTACATCGTTAACACCAACAACTCATTCAATCCATCCCTAATTAGCCATAATAAAATTCTGCTAACATATACCACAATAGGTTAGTGTTTAACTTACTTGATTAGCTTTAATGCCACCTCAAATGCCAAGCTCGATTAGCCTTACTTGCATGCAAGAACACTTCAAGTACATTAAGGGGGTATGATGGGTGTCGACCATGACTAGAAGAAAAAGACAACAATATATGTAACAATGTTCTGCCTCTATAGCTATCTTTATAATGGATTTTGCATGGTTTTTTGGTGGTGACGTACAAAACTAAGGCAGAAATTCAAAGGTGTGAGTTAGGTGTAGGTTTCAGTAATGAGAGGGAGGAGATGGAGAGTATATAGCTAGAAAATTGACAAAAGAAAATGACCATGGAATGCATAAGTCATATGGTGTAGGATGAGTATTCCTTTTTTTTAAAGACACTTGTCATGTATTAAAGTAAGATACATGTCCCCTCTTTAGATGGTACACATGTCCTTTATGATTGCCATATGTCACTTAATTCTCTAAGCCATATGTCACTCATTTCATAGGCTTAGTCATCCCAAATCTTCACGTGTCAACTTGTCTTGTCACTTGAATTTTTTTTAGTAAACCAAAATACAAGACATTAGAAATGCACAATCATGTCAAATTCATTTTGCAAATTTCATACTCCGAAATATGTCAATTAAGTGCACATAAAATCTTTGTCACTTCGTTTTCATATTTCTAAATCATGATTCATGTGTGTATGCTAAAATTATGCATGTGAATGAAATCATAAAATCATTTTCTAAATACACCAAATTAATTATATAATGATGTAACTCATGTTACTCCGTATATTATGCGTAAATGAAAGCTTCTAACACTCTAACCCTCGGTAGTTTTGGAGATCGACTGTTACAATTTTTACAGATGATTATGAGTTATATATGAGTTACCTTAAGTGTATATTAAATTTGCTATTATAATTAAAACTTATTTCTCTTATCCTGTCAAAATTCTTTGAACTAATAATGCCATAGAGTATAAAAAATCAAAATTATCTCAGTTTTTATCCCAGAATAGGACCATTGTTTAGTATTCTTATCTAAGTATCTCCCAACAAAATGAACGAGTAAAATGTAAACGTAGACATATCTTTGATAATGTTCGAGCTGTTCTCATTTCAACTTCTTGTCTAGAATCTTTTTTGGGGAAGCAACTCCCACTTTTATCTACACTATCAATTAGATTTGTATCCCTACCATTAGTAACTTTTCTTTTTATGAATTCCTGTACAATCAAACTCCTAATTATCAATCTCTCTATGCCTTTGAACGTGTTTGCTTTATACTTCTCCATCCTCATGAATACATAGAACTGGAACCCCAAACCAGATTTTGTTTTTTGATAGGGTATTGTGTTGAACATAAGGATTATAGGTATTTTGATCCTATTTCAATATGCTTTCAAATTTCCCATCATTTCTAATTATAGGAATATAAGATGTTCTTTACTTTATCATCTTTTCTTGCTTAATATACTCCTATCTTTCTAACTAATCACTATATTATTTTCCTAATAATTATTTTGTAAGGCGATCAGTGCCAATTCATATTCCATTACTTATAGTGAATTCCTTCCTATTATGGATTCTATCACTAGCTCTTCTCCATCTCCTTATGTTGTTGTGTCTTCATCACCTCCTATTCCTCCTCTTCCAACTCAAATAAGAAAACCCAATGTTATTCTTCTTGATTATCCTTGTTATGTTGCTATTACTTCTTAATGCTTATAACAAAACTAATACTAACCCTCTTTAATAGAAAGTAATGAAAGAAGAACTAAAAACTCTTAAAAGCACTCAAACTTGGGATTTAATTAATTTAATACCAGACAAGTATGTTATTGAATGTAATTAGGTTTACAAAATTCAGACTAAAGTTGATAGATCTATAGAACAATACAAGGCTCACTTTGTAGCTAAGGGTTTTATTGATTATGAGGAAATATTTGTATCGGATTGTCGTCTTTGAAAAGATCTATATGGCTTAAAGCAAGTCTTTTGAGCTTGGTTTGCTAAGTTCATCTCAACTATTAATCAGATTGGTTTTCACTCTATTCTATATGATCATACATTTTCCATTAGTTACACTGATATGGGATGCATTCTCTTTCTTCTTTATGTAAATGATACGACAATTACTAGCAGTGATTTACAAGACATCAATAATCTCATATCCTTTCTCAGCACTCAATTTAAAATAAAATATCTTAGACATCTTAATTATTTCCTTGCTCTTAAGATGTTATTCATCTGGACATTATTGATAGGAAAATAGTGAGTACTCTAATTAAGGATAATGCCAACTTCTATGTTATTAATGGACCCCTCTTCGTGATGATGATCTTTATTGCCGGCTAGTTGGGAGATTTGTGTATCTTACTATCACTCGTCAATTAGTTTATATCTGCTTCTTGCACCTTTCATTTTGCCGTTATTCTTCATATTTTTTGCTACGACAAAATTACTCGATTTCATGGTCTACACTTCCCTAGTTCTTCCCCTCTTGAATTGAGAACTTATTCTAATATTGATTGAGCTAATGATCCTATGGACCATCGCTCAATGACCAACTATTTTTTTCCTTCTATGCGATTCTTTAATTTCCTCATTAAGTAAGAAACAAATAGTAAATTTTCAGTTTAGTACTAAAGCTAAATATCAAATACTTACTGACACTGTCTCTGAACTTCTTTAACTTCGACGATCACTCTTAAGATATGAGCATTGTACGCTCTTCTCCTACTATTTTGCAATGTGATCATTACGGTGTTATCCAAATCGGTAACAATAATATTTTTCATGAGCCTGCCGTATATGTGACTTTAACACATTGTCAAATCAAATACGTCTTTAATTTTGACATTAGATTATATATTACGTTATTATATTTTCTAGCGTATATATATGTACTTTGTATTCAATAAAAAATACATAGATAACATTATCTCTCTCTGTTTACCGATGGCATATTCTACTTTTATTAATTGAAATGACATATTGATAATAATAAACACCTAATAAATTAAAGAATCTACATAAATAAAACTTAACGAAATTTTAAAATATCATCAATTTAAAAACTTACTAAATGTTAAAAATCTAAATTAAATTTACATTAACAAATAAATTAAATTATGATATAAAAGTTAAGGTCCAAGTGACACATTTTGCCAATTCTATTAAACATATCTCCCTTACACTTCTTAAACAGGTGAAAGTACACCACTTTTCTGCTTCAACCTACTTTACATTGCGTACAGCTACCAGGAATAAGTCAATCCACTCTTACGCGTGCAACACTTAGATTCCGAATCGGATTCCACACACTTGACTAAATGTCGATTCTGCTTGTTGCACGAAAGTCCATATCACAAGTGACGCGAGATCCCAAAAAAGAAAAACAAAAAGGTACATATATTTATCCATTCTCTAACGGTTCTCTGCTTAGCTCTAAATTAACCTCAGACCAACCCAGCTGCCCTGAGAGCAACCTTGAAGTCTTCATCGCTGTTCCATGAAGATACCTGAATTACACCAGAAGTAAAAGAAAATTATGCCATGATAACAAAAAGTTTTGACTAAGATCATATGTACAAGTACAACTTTTAGGGAAAAAACAAGAAACATAACAAAAAACTCGAAACATGGATTGAAATAGGAGACATCATCAAAATCTAGTTCTACAGCAAGATCGTAGAGAATCTATTTCACCTCTCCATATTCAAAAAGCAACAATAAAAGAAACATCCAATAAACCATGGCAAGATGTCAACATTACCTCGGTCACATGAATGTCAAAATATTTCTCAATCTTCCGCATGATCATGCGGTCCTCATCAGTCATTAAGAAATTGAAAACTGCACCTGCAGGATCCAACGAACCATTTTTAATCAAATAATTTACTAGAAAGAAATAATACCACTTCGTTTCTCAGGCCATACAGAACATATAAAAAGAAGCAGACGAAAAAGAAAACTTCGAGCATCATATCTAGAAGTCCCATTATCAAATATATAGAGGTTTGTAGTAACCATAGTTTTTTTTTTAATTAAAAAAACTTGCCTTTACTACCAAATCGTCCAGCTCTACCAATCCTGTGCAAGTACACCTCATAGTGAGGCTCATCAGGAGTTTCATACTTCACAGGCAGATCAAAATTGATCACCAAATTAACCTGCATATGAGTGATAATATCTGTAATTGTCAGTTTAAGCAACAAAATTACAAATTCATACTACAGCCATCTGGAACACTAGAAAATGTACCTGTCTTTGGTCAAAACCTCGAGCAAGAAGGTCAGTTGATATGAGAACTTGCGTAAGTCCATCCTTGAACTCTTTAACTATCTTGTCCCGGTCTTCACGAGTAAGGGCACCATGTATTGTTGTGACCTCATAGCCCAAATTAACAAGTGCCATGTGCAACATACTAGCACTACGTTTTGAGTTCACAAATATGATGGTTTGTCCCAAGTTCTCCCCAAATTCAAGGATTCTATCTTTTATCACAAGAATTTTGGAAAGCTCATCAGGACAATTTACTTTATATTGCTTTACAGACTCCAGTGAAAGTTCTTCCTTCTTCACAAAAAGTTGATTGAAATCTTTAACAGTCTTCAACACAAAGTTCTTGACAGCCTCATCAAATGTTGCAGAGAAAAGAAGAACCTAGAAACAAGTCACAGACTCAGAATTGTAATTTACACACATAAATGATCAGCTCTTGCCTCTTCCATTCATTGTTCTCTATGCATATTCTTTTTCCTCTTTTGTTTTTGGTAAATGTCTCAACAATAAGGAAACATTTGCATCAGATAATTGGGAATATGTCAACAAAGAAATATATCTTATTATGTTGGGAGCTCAACAAACCTGACACTTAGTATTGGACTTCTCTATATCCTTCATTATCTTCATGGAGTCATCTTGAAACCCATCCTGCATCAATTGAATCTTAATTAACAACAAAATATGCAATCGGTAGAGAAATCCAAAACCAATCGAGGTAGCAGGAACAAATTAGCAGACACTTCCCTAGCACATGGCATTTACAGATGCTTAAAACCAACATCACAGTTAAAAATATGACTGATATAAATTTTGTGGTAGCAATTAGTTGTGATAGTATCTGCTTAGCGTTACATTTATATAAACTAATTGTGATAGTATCTGCTTAGCATTACATTTATATAAACTAATTGTGATAGTAAACCAATCTAGTACATAAGACACTTCAATATGGTCAGGGAGGAATAGGACCCAGATTTATTAACATCGATTGTTCCTTTGCAGAAAAAATCTAAAAGCATAACAAAAATATAAAGAAACATAGCCAATTAAAACAGTAAGCCTCAAACACTTTGTATCACCAATATCTTTCAATTTAGTTGTCCCATCAATGGTCAAATTTAACTGAAAGAGAAATATAAGTGCCGAGCAACCAAACAAAAAAACCAATTATAATAAGTAATATACATAAGAACCAAATCAAAAATTTAATGAGCTAAATGAGTATAGTAATATACGTACCTTGGATAGCATGTGATCAGCCTCATCAAAAACAAGAATCTTCAAATCATTAACACTCAATTTCCTCAAAGACATTAGTCTCTTAACTGTACCAGGAGTGCCAATCACTACATGTGCAAAAATGGGTGGTCGAAACTTGGATCTTTCTCCACTTGTATTGTCCATAGGTACAGCACATTCAGAAGTTATTTGAGTGTAAACTCCCATTTTCTGAAGAACTTCTAAATTCTGCAAGGAACATTTGTTACCATTAACCCACAATCTTAGGTTTCAGATTAACGGCTCAAGCTTCAACAATTCTCAGAACTGAAAAAAAATTGCCAACTGAAAGAAGGGATATAAAAACATCAATGCAACAAATATTCTTCGTGCAGAATAAGCATTTTTTTGAAGTTTAGTCACTTTGACAATCTCCGATGGATAAGCAGGTGTGTTGTTTAGAACCTAAGCAGGAGCAACAGTTTCCAAGACAAACTGTGACATATATTACATTCCCACAATTATTAAAAGGTGCCCTTCTGTGGCCCTCTATCATGAAAAGGAAAACAATCAAGAGAATTGTATGCAAGAGAAAGTGGGAATAAAACCCTCACCTGAATTGATAACTCTCTTGTAGGACAAATACAAAGAGCTTGTGTTCTCTTGAGTTGTGGATCAATCCGACTCAACATACCAAGAACAAAGCAGGTGGTTTTACCAGAACCATTATGAGCTTGTGCTACCAAATTTTTGTAAGGAGGAGTCAAGATCATGGGAAGACTAATTGCCTGGATTTTACTTGGTTTCTGAAATTTCATCTCCACATATAAACCCTTTAACAGCTCGGGTGACAAGTTTAACTCTTCAAATGTTGCTGCTGAACTGTAGGGAGTATCACCAGCGGTAACCTATGCCCCAAAAAAAAACCAATCAAAAGAAACTCTAGCATTTGTTGTACGAGCTCAAAGCTTCTAGAAAATCAAAATCTAGCCATTCCAAAAGAAACTTTCATTGTCCACGCGTTTGTATGCTAAGTTATGCAATTTCAGGATAAGTAAAGTGAATTTTAAACCATTGAACCTGCTTATTAGTACCTACTATCAGGTTTGAGAAAATTTTTGAAAAGGGTAAGCATCAATTATAGGTTTTAACGTTTATGTGCCAGCATCTAAACTGTATAAGGAAAATTACCATCTATATTTAGACTGGTGTGTTCTTCAGTCATTAATTCAATTAAATAAATATAATTAAAATTTTTATTTAAACAATTCTAATTATATCGGAACTGTATCTCAAGTTCCACAATGTTCAATTTGTAATGACCTCTTACCAAATGTGTTTCAGTCATATGCAGCTTTCATACATTATAGCAGTGATTCCATTGCTTAGCTAATACAAGGACTCTTTAATTTAACACTAAAAAGACAAATTAGTTGCCATGGAATTCACATGGTGCTAAATCCTAACGCTTATGTTCCATGAATCTCATATTTATTAAATGCGACAATCCAACAAACTTCAACTATCATTATCTCCAAGAGCAATATTTTGCTGTGATGTATTTAATTCTTGTTATTATTCCAACTTGATTACTAAGACCTACTTTGGTTATCATTTTTATGACCTTTCTCTACAAAGTATGCCACCTAGAATTAAGGTATCATATAAGCACGTTACTTGTTGTGCTATTCTCTTTCGAACTGAGAGGCCATTCAACCTAGCTACATATATGAGTGCAAAGAAAAAACAAATAAAGGTCTCATAGTTGCTCATATTTAAAACTAATAATTTCACGTATGCAAATAAAAGAATTTTGAGAAGAAGAAAAAGCTGTCACACCCAGATGGTCAAAATCCATCATTCTATAATACAAACCCAAACAACAATTTTGTATATTCACTAACTACAATTTGCAAAATAAGAGAGAAAAACAAAAGCAAAAAGAAGAGAAAATCTTACAGCTCGTATCCTTGAGTCGTCTGGGTCATCGAGAAACTTATTAACCTTCTTCTCATCGGCGATACTCAATTCGTCAACTTTCAACTGAGACACGGCTTTATCTTCAGATTTGTTCTCATCATCGAGGCTTGGATTTTCCTCTTCCTCTTCTACCTCGTCTCCCCATGATCTCTTGACCTCTGTAGGTTTGGTCTCTGGCACCGACGTAGCGGAATCAGCCATTTGTTAATAAAGTGTCTTCTAGAGTTTGAAAGCCTTTACAAGTAGAGGCCTTTGGTTTTTATAGTAAAGACGGCGATGATATTGGCGGTGCGTCAAAACAAAGCAGCTTTGCCTTTGCGTCTTATGACTTGTCTTGACTGTGGTGTGTGGCCTAAGTAATGAACTAGAATTACTTGATATTTTTGATCGAGCTCGTTGGATTAGTTCTTAATAACATTACTAATCTTACACGTAACACAAACTTTTCTATTTGATGCTAATTACTCTATTGGTTTTGAAATTGGACATGACAAATGTAAGTTCATTATTCCGTGTTAAGTAATTAACAGGCCAAGTTATAAAATAGCATGTAAGCGAACCGTAACGCAATTAAAATTAAATAATCGTAACGCTCGATCTGTGGTTTAGTGCTATCTTATGGTATGCAATTGACGAGGGGGAGGAGGACACGTGTCCGTATTCTGTGGTTAAGTTCTGGCTACAAAGTACAAACGACGCCGATAAATGCTGAGGCGGGGAGAAGGTGTGAAGCGTTTTCTGGTGCAACTTTGAAGCAGTCTTTTAGCCTTTACATGTGGACCCCACAACGTTTTCCCGCTTCCATTTTCGCACCTTTTCTTTTTATTTTACACACGTGCGGCTGTTCACCACACCCGCGACTGTGCCCGGTGACGTTTTCCGTTAGGGGTTTACGGGTTCGTAAGAATCTGCATCTTTCTAATCCAATCTCTACACGAGGAGGGGGAGTGGAATTACGCCCCAAAAACGCTCGTGGAAGTGGCTCCCACCATATGCATCCAATAGTGAACGGCTCAACCTCCTCGCGTCCATGCAAAATCTCTCGTCCTCGCCACCGTACCAGAACACTCCCCACCCCCGTCCCTCTCTCTCTCTCTCTCTCTCTCCTTATCGGTCTCTATCTCAAATTCTGAGTCTCACACAGAATTTCACTTTTTATTTACTCCCATTAATAATTGCTTCTCTTCTATAACCCCTACAAAATTCTCTAGAACAAAAAGAAACATTTTAAGAAAGAAAATAAAAGGCTACCCTGTCTCTCTCTCGCGGTTGTTTGGTTCAGTTTTGGAAACTGCATTTTCTGAATCCGAGTAACCGATCACAATGGCAGCTCCTTCGACTGTTCTGACGGCCACACCGGCGTCGTTGTACGTCGGCGACCTCCATCCCGACGTTGATGATGCTCAGCTATTCGACGCGTTCTCCGAGTTCAAGAGCCTCACGTCCGTACGTGTCTGTAGAGACTCGTCCTCTGGGATGTCACTCTGTTATGGTTACGTCAACTTCATATCTCCTCAAGACGGTAAATGTTGTTCATGCGATGATCGTCTTTCGAGATAATGCTGATGATTCTCTTGGCTGGCTTTGCTCCTTTCTTTTGTTACTTTCTGATTTCTCTGTTCTGTTCGCGGGGAAAACGAGAAAGGAATTGGAATATTTGGAGCTGGTTTTGACAATATGGTTTTTAGTCTTCTGTTTGCTTGGTTGTAATTTGCTTCATGCAAACGAGGGAAGTGGAGTTTAGAATTCGGCCTTATCAGATTTGTTTGTTTTTCATCATCTTGTAAGCTGTTAATCATCAGTTAGATTCGATCCTTTTTTTTAATGGATTTTCACTACAGATGCACGATGCATATCTTTCTCGGGATAAATCGGAAGTAAACAATCAATTTATTTTACTTTTCTATTCCATGCACTGTTTGTTTGTGTTTTTCTTCGATGCGAAATTTTATGTTTGTGTGTTCGGCTGCCATGGAGTTGCATGGATGGGTAATTAATCGTTAAGGAATATATGCAATTGTACATCAGAGGAGCGGTAGGATTACTTTAGTTATTTTCATGAAGCTTCTTGATTGCCTGTTTGCTGAACAATAGTCAAAGACGTTTCCTGGTTTAAACTATCCTTGATTGTATCCGAGCTTTCTTTTAGCTCTTCATATTTATCTTCTCTTACAGTGTATACTTTTTTTATGCTTGTTGTAATTTTGATATTGCTCTCTGGGTTGAATAGCCATCCTAGCAATTGAGACAAAAAATCATACTGCCGTCAAAGGAAAATTGATAAGGGTTACTTGGTCGCACCGTGACCCTGATGCAAGACGGAGTGGGATAGGAAATGTGTTTGTTAAGGTATTCGTATTTGCCTTTTATAATATAGAATAGTGTTTGAACTAACATTTGGGTTTTGTATATCATATAATCATATTTATTGACATGGCGTGTTTGTGGCAGAACTTGAGTGAATCTACCGACAATGTTGGCCTGCAAAATTTGTTCTGTCAATTTGGTAAAATTATATCTTGCAAGGTTGCTACTTTTGATGATGGGAAGAGCAAAGGTTATGGTTTTGTTCAGTTTGAGTCAGAGGAATCAGCAAATACTGCAATTGAGAAACTTAACAGCAGCATTGTTGGTGACAAGCAGATGTAAGTGTACATTTGTCTTCTTCAAATCTTACTTTTCCAAATTTAAACGGTTTGTTCTTTATGCAATTATTGTCAACTTGAATCTTAAGCATGTGTGTCAGGCTTTTTGTATTTAATTGGCCGCTAACTTGATTTTTTGGCACTGTTATGTCGAGATTCCCCGTATTTATTTAGCATGTAACTTAAACTTTTGGTGTAGATATGCTGGAAAATTTGTCAAGAAGAGTGACCGTGTTATGTCTAATGCTGATGCGAAATATACGAACTTATATGTTAAGAACTTGGATCCAGATGTCACTGAAGAGTTTCTGCAGGAGAAATTTGGTGTGTTTGGGAAAATTGCTAGCTTAGTGATTGCGAAAGACGAAAATGGGACATCAAAGGGATTTGGTTTTGTGAACTTTGATAAACCAGATGATGCTAGACGAGCATTGGAGGCAATGAATGGATTGGAAATGCGTACGTACTATTTGTATCCCTTTTGGTATTAAATGAGGATAGTTAACAGCTGTTAAAAGCATTAAATTCTGAATTTCCATTTTATCAACCATTCAATGTTGGGTATCTGTGGAGCAGGTTCAAAGGTTCTTTATGTAGGAAGGGCACAGAAGAAAGCAGAGCGAGAACAGATTTTGCGCCGTCAGTTTGAGGAGAAACGTAAGGAGCAGATCTTGAAATACAAGGTAGTTCGACCTCTGATTTCCCCTCTCAATTTACTAGTGATTGTGGAATAGGGGGGATTTTAGTTCGTCTTCTACAAGATGCCATTTTGCTGAATATAGGAATAAGCATGAGTTTTAATTTTTCTGTACTTGCAGCATAGCTAAATAAAAACACAAAGCATACTTTGGGAAGAATTATCAATTACTTATCATATGTGTCATGTTGGGTTATTTTATGATGAGAAACTGACTCAATATGGTCTTTTTCTGAAAATTTGATAAATTGGAAATGAAGAAGCTCTCCAAAAAACATCTCTTTCAAAATATTCCTATTGAGACCGACTTGTGGAATTATGGGAGTCTTTTTTTATTTAATAAAAATATTTGATCCTGAATTCACTTGTTTTAAGCTTTTTTTAATATTCTTCAATTTTAGGGCTTGAATATATATGTCAAAAACATTGATGATGATGTCACTGATGAAGATCTAAGAGAACACTTTAGCCAATGTGGCACAATAACATCTGCAAAACTCATGAGAGACGAGAAAGGAATAAGCAAGGGGTTTGGATTTGTCTGCTTCTCCCGCCCTGAGGAGGCTAGTAAAGCTGTTAACACCTTTAATGGTAAGATAAGAAGTTTGCATACATGACAGGTTTGGAAATTTTAGTTAGTAAAATTTTATCTAGATTTGTTTGCATGCAGATATATTTAAGTTTTGAAAAATAAATTAAAAAAAGTAAAGGCCTCAAATAATAAAGGAAATCATATTGTCTAATGTCTAAATTTAGCCTTAAAACTTTTGACAAATCCAGTGAACTCCCAAGTAGAATACTGCATCATGTGCATGAAAGAAATAATAAGCAATCAAAATACATAAAAAGGAAGCTCAAAAGCATGAAAGAAATAAGTGAACTTGATGAAAAGAAAGAAATAAGTGAACTTGATGAAATAAGTGAACTTGATGAAAAGGAAGCTCAAAAGCATGAAAGAAAACCTTTCAAACTTTTTGAGTAAGCATACATCGTAGATAAGGATTGCTTAACAAGCCACAGATACATAATTTAATAATAAGCAATCAAAATAACAAATTTTTTGAAGTTGTTGATAATCTCTGATACCCAATCGTTTCACAGGGTTCATGTTTCACCGGAAACCATTATATGTGGCTATTGCTCAAAGGAAGGAGGACAGACAAGCACGGTTGCAGCTAGAATATGCACATAGAATGATTGGGCTAGCTACGCCTTCCAGTGTCTTGCCTGGTGGATATCCTCCTCTTTACTACACAGCTCCTTCCAGTGTTGTATCACAAGTACCTCCCCAACCTGGGCTAATGTACCAGCCTCTGGGTATGGGGCCAGTATGGAGGACCAATGGTTTTATGCCTCCAACCAGACCAACGTTTCAACCAGCAGTGCCTGTTGTAAGGACTTGCAGCTTGGCTTATGAATCAAGCCTACTCTTAGCCATAAAGTCTCATGTCTTATTAGATTCTGTCTTTTTCAATTTCACGTCCCATGTGTACACGTGCTTAGAACTTCAAATTACAATCGGGCTTATTTGAGCTTCCACGAAATTTTGTTACAGATGCCAAATAGTCATAGGCAAAACAGGCAAAGCAGGGGAAGGTTCAACAGTCAGATACTTCCTCAGGCTGTTGCTAATCCCATTCCATTCATGCCCCGGCCCTCTCTGTCACTGGCTGCTTCAAAAGATCCAATTGACCAGGTCTTGTTTTTTCCTTTTTCGTATGCTGCAAATTCATTGATCATACCATTTGATGCTCTTGTTTTTTCCTTTTGATGCTCTTAAGAAATGATCTTGTATCTGCATAATGCTGAATTGGAGTCTTGTGGTCATTTATAGATTATAAAGTAAGTCTTTACAATTCCTATGATCTAAAGTTGTGCCTCACAGTTTCTATAGAGCTGATATAGTTGCTTTGAAGTATGATGAATGCCCTCTATATCAAGCAATCATTTTCTGCTAAAATCATCAGTGACTCTTAACCTTATTGGATAACATTAACCGGATGTTTGTAGTTGTTTTGCCCACTCAAAACGTCCACCCTTTCTTGCATACAACATTTGCTCAAGTATGAGATATATATGCAAAACAACTAATATGGATTTGTAATCATTGTGTTGTACATTGTATTTTTTTATTCAATTTGGTTGCAACGGGGTGGTCAGACAAAGTATGTGCCAAGCGGTAGTCGTACAAGTGAATTGAGCAAACGATCTGGAGCCGCATCTGCTGCTTCTAATACGGTCAGAGCTTTGTCACAGGGATCAGATATGCTGAGTAGCATGCTTGCTGCTGCCTCCCCTGGGGAGCAGAAACAAATTCTTGGAGAGCGTCTCTACCCTCTTGTTCAGAAGCACAAGGTACTTGCCATAGATTAATAATTCTTTCTAAATACTAAAAGGCTGTTTTTTGCAACTACTTTGATAAATTTTGGAGGTATTAAAAATTTCGAGTTCCTTAGGAGGCTGTGGTTGAATACACCAGGAAAGTTTAATTCAGATGTAGTTCATGATGGAAGGAGGTTCCTTTTGCTTCTAGTGGAGGAAGTGAAAGGTTCTCTCCCAAGTTGAATAGAATATTTTGTGCGCTATATAATGTCGGTGAACACTTTTACATGTGTACACTCATAGGCTTGATTTGTTAGATGTCTTGATTATATGGATTAGTGTTTTCATGCAAACTATCAAGATGAAGAGACCAACCCAAGCTAATTGTGCTGATTTAAATGTACGTGCAGCCTGATCTTGTCGCAAAGGTTACTGGAATGCTTCTAGAGATGGACAATTCGGAACTACTTCTGTTGTTAGAGTCACCAGAGTCTCTGGCGGCTAAGGTGGAGGAAGCTGTGCAGGTACTCAAGATCTCCAAGACAAAAGTACCTAGCCAAGACAACCTTCATTCAAGTTACCTGTCTGCTGAGGTCGCCGTCAACTAATAGTTAGAGGGTTGCAAATAGACTTTATGAAGGATAGGTGTTCTGGTGCAGCTGAGCTTCTTAAGAGCCTAGGTTGTTTCTTTTCTTTTCTTTCTGATGCTTGAGAATTGAGATGAACAAATCTTCTCTCGCCTAGCATTGGAAAACTTTTAACTTACAGCCTTTATTCCATGTCATATTTATTTGTTCCTTTTTGAAAGATCTCAACTTGCCACTGGTAAGTCTGTAGGATCGGTTGGTGAATTCTTATTATCTTAGCAATAGGTTAATTATATTATACTCTCTTGGTATAAAATCTCACCTTTTCCCATTTAAATCTTTATATTTTGAAAATTATCGTTTTTTTTTTAGTATTGGTTAGTTATTCCATAATTCTTTTCATCATATTCAGTTAGTTTTTTTCATCTATTTATAATTCTAAAACAATACTGCATTATTATTTAAGAATTTTAATACTATATCGTTTTAGATTAAAATAAATAGATTAAAAATTAAAGAAATATGATAAAGAAGCTAGTGTGATAATTAAACAATATCGTAATATCCTAAACATTATCGTAATAACATAATGACGTCGTTGAAATGCAGATCCCAATTATGTTATTCTGTCTAACTAGGTACCTCCTCTCATACTTGACAGGAAAATCAGTGGTTTCACTTTCACCCAATATATCATATATTCTTTCTCCCTATAAAGACCAGAATTATCTTATCTGGAGAACAAGTCATTTAGAATGATTGGATAAACGATTCATCAAGTACAATTAGACTTATACCAATGTTGTTGGTCGACGATAACGGGCATAAGCTAGCCTTGTTTATATGAGAAAATCGTTGATTCGTTTGTCCACTGTGTAATTTTTCTTCTTTGATTCTTCCTTGAACCAGTGATGTTTACTATTACCCTCAAGATTGTATAATAAAATTTTAGTACAGTAGTTAGTAGATTGTTTGGATAGAAACTTGGAATAAATGCTTAGGAATTGTGGTGGAACATGTTTATCCTCCATAATTCATTTTGCATCATTTCAATCAGCCAACCACCCACATAACCAAAGCGCAATGAAACCCAAAATTACTTTCCCATTTCATAAAAGACAACGTGCCTTTTTCTCTTAATCAACATATGAGCATACAACTCCTTTTTCTTTTTTCCTAACAAAAAGCAAGCATCTGATTCCATTCAATAATTTGGGAATCCCTTTTTCCTAGTTGGACTAATCCTGATTTATTCCATATTTCTACTTTAGCTATGTGAATATTCAAAGAACATGCTCGTTCATTCTCACATAAAGCTGACTCCGTAAATTAAACCAACCTTTTTTTAAAAAAGAATTTAAATAATTTCCATTACCCATTGATCTGCCAAAACAACATGATAAGAGTTCCATGAAAACAAGGATTTATTTACTTATTTATTGAGAGGGTCCAGACGATTCCTCCCTTAATCTGAATGCTAAAAGCATTTAGTTTATGTCACTCTCAAAACAAACTCTTAACAAATCACGCATTCAACTTGCAAGGTTTTGACATCATATTAACTAACTGTTCTTGACTACTGCAATAAACTAATTCTATTGTAACAGCCCTTTAAGCTCGCAAAGAAAATGAACTCGCACTTTTCCTCCCTTCTTATAGAAATTCCAAACTCAAATGTTCCCTTTAAATATCTTAAGATCCTTTTCGCTAATTGCAGATGAAGCTGAATAGGATTTTCCGCACACCTGCTAATAATACTTGTTACAAACATCAAGTCTGGTAGAGTGGCTGTCAGGTACACGAGGCTTCCTATGATCTTTTTGAAATAACTCTTATCAACTTTTACTCCATCTTTCCTAACTTTAAAACCAAGGATAATAGGATTTTGAACTGAATTGCTTTGATCCATTCCAAACCTTTGCAGCACATCGAGAGCTTTTCTGTTATTTTGGTTAATGAAGATTCCATCTAATCTTTGTATGACTTCAAGTCCTAGGAAATATTGCTAAACATGAATGCATCAATAAACACATTCAACAACCCAGATCCATTCTATTTAGAGCATCACAAGATTAAAGAACACATACCTCCAACACTTGGCATTTGGGTTTGCACCATTTCCATGCTCCAACAAAACCTATCAAAGAGAAAAACAATACAAACCTTTGCAAGAGAGCTTATGGTAGAAGACCCTTTCTTGCTCTCACCAAATACACATACCATGTATCTCACTTAAAACAACCACACCCTTATGTCATGTGTATGACATGTTCTACCCTAAGGGGTAGAAATATGGGCTAATTGTTTGGATGATATGGACTATAGTTTAATGGGCCAACATATAGTAACTGGGGTACTATCATGTGCCTCAAATGCAATTAGCAAATTAACCATCCCATGATGGTTATTAAATATACATTAGGCAATTCAATTTGTGATTAGGCATATGGAATTAAATTGTGATTATATTAGTCGACTAACATGTATTATTTCTAACAGAATTTCCATAGGCCTCAACTGGAAGATGATTTTCCAACAACCTAATCATGCTTTGAAAGAAAATTTAAATCAATCAACAGAATAACAATGGCTAATTGTGCATAAATTTTCTGAAGCTTTTTTTTATAAAGTTGTATACAATGCCTGCAATGTCTTGAATACTGCCTCCATTCAAAAGGAGAAAATGAATAATGCATACAAGAGATTCATCCGTAGGAAGTGGCCTATTGCCAAGTAGTATCACTGCATTTTCAAATTGATATTTTCCAGCTGGACGATACAAGGCGCAAAATTTGATGTGATTCTACGCAATTCAATGCAATTCTTGGTCTTGGAGATATTCTGGAGAACTAACAGCCTGGAATGAGTTCCAAAGAAATACAAGTTACTAAAAACGATCTGTCCAGTAGGTCTCCCAACATAGAATAAGTTACACGCGCAAATTATTCTCCTAAAGAAGTTCTCCCAAGTACTGATGAACAAAACAATGCTTAAACCATTTAAAAAGACAAGGCAAACGGTACAGCATAAACAAAACAGCTAAAAAAGACATAAGAAACAAGTTGTATCCACTTGCTAAATGTTAAATATTCGCTTCTTGCTCTGTTTAGTGATTTCAGGGCAAGAATTGAAGCAAGATAAAAATTCAAGAGTACAACCAGATAAATGTGAGCTCCTTTTACAAGAAAACCGGGACCTACGTTCATAATGTATAATTGCACAGTGATAGAACTCTAGTTTTTAGCACTAGAGCAAGTCTGTATTATTGAATGAAAAAGTACTATGTATTGCTGATACAGTGGTGATTCTAAGAAACACCCCAGAGCTGAATGCTGCGAAGAAAGAACAATCTCCTTTCTGCCTGCACTGACTTCTCCTCCCCTTTTGTTCACCAACCTCCCAGCCTAAAAACCACCTAGTCCCAAAACATTCTGTTTTGCCAACTCAGCCATAATAACTCCCCTCTACACCTTCTTTCTTTCTCCTTGAGTATACTCTCCATATCCTAGGCTTATACCCTTCTTTGTTATTCTCCCCTTTTTCTAAATTATCCTCACCCACATCCGTCCTAACACACAGTATTTGTTGCATCCAATAATATCTCATCTAATCACTCAAATCTCCCATGCCTTAATATAGAACTGCAGAAATGGAGCAACTTGCTCACAACAAAATTTGTGTTAAATGAGTGTTCAATAGGAGGCAATAAATTTTGGATTCCTTGAAGAATTTCATTTAGATAACAACTAAATGTGAGAACTAACATTGTAGATGCCAGTTCACCATTGTTAGTTATCAGTAAGAAAATAACATTATCCCAAAGTAATACGCCAAGGAAGTTTTGAAATGAAATTCTGCTTTCAACTCAGTATTACGAGGACTTGGTGAATCTTTTCCATTGATGGTTCAAATTTGTAAATAAAGCTCCTAAATAAGAAACCAAGCTCATGAAGTATGAGAACATGTAATGCAGCATGTAAAGTTTTAAATCCCACTCAGGAAGGCAGTAA
>JANVCL010000004.1:25945745-25964265 GCA_026546855.1 Erythroxylum incrassatum | reverse complement strand
GGCAATTCAACTTGTGGTTAGGCATATGGAATTAAGTTGTGATTATATTAGTCCACTAACATGTATTATTTCTAACAAATATCTCATCTTACGAAAAGATTAGTCATGTCAAGTCATCAACATACAAACTTACAATTAATATGTTACCATCCATGCTTGTCTTAATGAAGAGAATGTGCTTATAATCACATTTTTTGAATGCTTCCTTCATGAAATAAGCCTCTATGCGACTATACCAAGCACGTGGTGCTTGCTTAAGCCCATAAAGGGTTGTCTTCAACTTGTAAACCTTTTGCTTATCCCTTTTTTGTATGTAACCAGAGGATTGTTCTATAAAGACATTTTCATTTAATTCTCCATATAGAAAGTAGACTTCACTTCTAATTGATAAAGATGCCATACTTTTTGAGCGACGAATGCAGCAACCACTGACGGAGTCACATGAGGCTCAGTGGTGCACTGGCCCCCCCAAAGTTTTTTAAAAAATTATATATATATATATATATGGAGTTATTTAAGGGTCAGGGGTGCACTGGGCCTCCCAAAATTTAAAAAAATTAATATTCGGGTCCTCCTATATTAAATTTCTGGCTCCATCCTTGGCGGCAACCAAGCAAACTGTATCAATTAGCACCACTGGAGTGAAAAAGTTTGTATAATTTATCTCATATTGCTGATCATACTCTTTTACTACAAGCCTTGCCTTGTGTTTTTCTATTTTTCCTTGTTCGTTGAATTTATTCTTGTAAATCCATTTTACTCCAACATTTTCGGCTCCTTCAGGTAATTCAATTAACTCACAAGTGTTATTCTTTTCTATGGCTTATATTTTAGTATCCATAGCTCTCCTCCATATTTCACTTTTCACATCTTCATAACAAATGGGATCAACACCTGCAAGCATGAGAAAATTATTAGTTATGTCATCTTCAGAAAAATTATCTGGTGCTTCATAGTCTTTCATCCAAATTTGTGGTCTTCTATTCCTCCTTTCATTCAAGCAAGTTGCACTATGTTTGTTATTAGGATAATTTTCTTTTGAATCTGCTCTTTTGTCTGAATCTATTTCTTCTAAATCTGCCACATCAATATATTAGATTGATGCATTCCTACAACTGTTTCCTTCATCCCATTCAAGATCACACAAAATGACATCTTCATACTTATTATCCCATTCCCATTTTCAATCTTCATCAAATACTACATCCCTGCTAATTATAATTCTTTGTGAAATTCGATAATAAGTCAATACGCCTTTGATTCCTCACTAACTCCAAGTAAGACACACTACATGCTTTTGTCATCCATCTTACTTCTTGTATTATTAGGCATATGAACATGAGAAATACAACCAAATACTCTAAAATAATGAGCTGAAGGCTTGACTCAACCCCAGGCTTCTTCTGGTATCTTATTTTTTTATCGCTATTATTGGACTGCAATTCAAGACGTGTATTGCCCAATTTACTACCTCTGGCTAAAGAGTTTTAGGAATATTTTTTCAAATAGCATATTGCGAACCTTATGTTAGATTAATTTAATAATCATAAGTGTGGCCCATATTACTTTATTTGATTCTAATATAAAGTGTACCCAAAATAATGGTTATTGGGAAAAGGAAATTAGAATCATTAGGGTTACTTAATAAAGAGATCCTTCCCTCTCCCTTAAATTTTAAGAAACATTTACAGATATAAAATCACGTACATTCTTGCACCAATGAAAAAAACAAAGAAAGGGAAGAAGGCGAGAGTGAATAAATTTTTTGTGTAAAGAAAGGATTTGCCAACAAGAAGAGATTACACGAATATGGATCAAGGTTAGGATTTCTCTCTTTTCTTTATAGCACTAATTTTAAGGATTGAAAGTGTTGAATTAATTCTATCATAAATGTTCTTGGGTGAATTCTATGCTTGTAATATTGCTTAGAATGTTAAAGCTTATATCTCATATATGGTATCAGAGCAGATTATGACACTTTGATTTGTATTAGAGTTAATCCTAAAATTATCGGTAACGATTGATATTACTTTAAGGTAATAGAAGATTATTTATTTTTTCTACTGTAATCTTGTTTCTCAATTTCTATGAATTGTTGATTGGGTTTGAATTACTTGCTTTAATTCAAGTTACAGATTGCGACAGATATAGGATTATTGCCTAGTATACGTTTGTTGTTGGAATAACTATTAAATTGGGTTTTCTGAGACCGATTCTAAAGATTATGGTGAACCACATTTTCATTTTCTAAGGCCTATAATTACAAATTTACGTTAATTGTTATTGTCTTTGAATGAATTCTAAAAAAGCAAAAGGATTGGTGTTAAGTACGTAGATGCATTAATTATGGTTTGACTTGTTAATTTTTAAAGGGAATAAAAGCTGGAGAGAAGACTCTGCATGAGTCTATAAAATAAAGGTTTAAAGAAAAGTTTTTATGGGACTCATGATCAAAGTTTTGTTTTTTTTGTTTGCATTACTTGTTTACTACAAATTCTGGAAAACAAAATTTCAAAGAAAAGTCAAAGTTTTTATGGGATCGCCATTAAGACATTGGATTTGAGTTGCATTAATTATTTATTGCATTTGTATGAGATACGAAAAAACATGTTTTTCTGTTTTTGGAAAACAAAAGAGTTAAAAGACAAGGTTTCGTGGGCCTCATCGTAGAGAGACTTTTGGTTGTGTTGTTGTATAGCATAATGTTTAGGGGTTAAAATGTATGAAAATCGTGACTTCTTGGTTGACAAGTGAAGAGGCTGAATATGGTTGTTAACGTATAAAGTCAATTACGTTTTAGTCTCTAGTATAGTTTTGGACTTTACAGCATCATCTTTCAACATTACAGTTAAATTCCAAAATTTATGTATACTTTCTAATTAAATGTTTATTGTATAGAAAGCTTGTTAGTCATTAAAGTGACCTTGCTTGAAAAGATATTTAGACATTTAATTATGCATTCTTTCAATTGTTCACGTTATATGATGCTGATAAATGACGTAATAGATGAACTGAACAATTGAGTTTATTAATTATAATGCTAGAAGGTCACCCAAAGATGAATCATTGCTTATAATTAATAACATTAAATAGACTTATCTACCTACTTGGTAAATATGTTTGTATATCCAAAGATAACATGCATACGAGCTTGAGTATGATTGATTGTCTATCAAAGAATGTATATATATACGTTAGCCTCATCATGGATTAAGGATATGTGTTTAAGAATCACCCAAAGGTGGACTTATATATATATTAAAGTTTATTATTGTCTGAATCTATTAATTGTAATTATTAATGTGTGAGTTTGTTTTTATGTTTGCAATTTCTAGTAATTTGTTAGCTATGGGCAATGGTATGATCAAGTTCAATGGGCTAAATTATGTTGATTGGTCTAAGAAAATCTAATTTCAATTGGTTATTATAGATAAGGACCTGACATTAGTTGCAAAGAAGCCTACAACCATTCTGAGACTAGTACTCAAGCTAAAAGGATATATTTTGAGGCTTGGAAAAGGTCTAATAGGTAAGTCTAAACTTGATGCAATTGACAATGGTTGAAAATGTTAAGACATCAATGCTTCATATGGACAGCGCAAGGGAATTTATGATTAAAATCAAAGAATACTCACAATCAGACACAACTGACAAGTCTATTATAGGAAGCTTGATGAGCGAATTGACGACCAAGAAGTTTGACTGGTCACAACCTATATCTATGATCATGTAACAGGCATGTCAAATATGGCTGCAAACATGAAATCAATGGGCATGGATGTGAGTGAATCCTTCCTAATGCAGTTTATCATCAGCTCACTTTCCCCTGAATTTGGTTAGTTCCAAGTGAATTACAACACTCTGAAGGAAAAATGGAACTTTCAAGAAATCAAGGCCTTGTTGGTGTAGGAGGAAAAGAGATTAAAGAAAATGAAGGAATACTCTGTTCATTTCACAGTACACAAAGAAGCTAGCAACAAAAAGGGAAAGTCAAGAAAGAAGAGCAACAAGAAAGACAAAGCCTCAATGAAGGTTAATGAGGGCCAAATCCATAAAGAGCAGCGTTTTTTCTTTTACAAGAAAGTTGTTCACCTTAAAAAAGATTGCCTTAAGATAAAGGCTTGGTTCAAAAAGAAATGTAAGTACTATGTTTTAGTATGTTTTGAATCAAATCTTATTGAGGTGCCCAATAATATCTCGTGGTTAGATTTAGGTGCAACTACTTATGTGTCACATATTATATAGGGATTCCTTTTGATCCAAACCTTAAATGGAACTGAAGAGTTCCTGTATATGCGTAATAGAATGAAGGGATGAATAGAAGGAATAGGGACATACAGATTGATGTTAAACACTGGTTATAGTCTAGATCTTGAAAAGTTTCTTTACGTTCTTGAATGTGCTAAAAATTTAGTTTCTATTAGTAAGTTGGATCAAATGGGTTTTAATTTCAATGTTGGAAACAATGTTTTTTCTTTATATAAATGACAGTACTATTATGGTTCTAGTACATTAATAAATGATTTATATCGTTTCAACCTTGATTTTAATTATTTTAAATCCCTATTTCATGTTGAACATAATATTGGTAATAAATGTAACGTATATAATGAACACTCTGCTTACTTGTGGCATCAAAGGTTAGGCCATATATCTAGAGAAAGGACAATAAGGTTAGTTAAAAGTGAAATCTTACCTTAAGTAGATTTTACTGATTGGAATGTGTGTGTGAATTACATTAAAGGTAAGCAAACCAAACACATGTCTAAGAATTCAGCCATATATAATAAGTACTGAGTTACTTAAATTAATACACACTGATATATGCGATTCATTTCATGTCCCATCTTAGAGAGGTGAAAAATATTTTATCACCTTCATTATGACTATTTACGTTATTATTATCTCTATTTACTACATGAAAAGTCTCAATCATTAGACATTCTTGAGGTGTTTATTAATGTGGTAGAAAGGCAATTAGATAGAAAAGTGAAAGTCGTAAGGTTTGATAAATGTGGTGAATATTATGGTAAATATGATGAGAATAGACAATGTCCAGGTCCATTTGCAAAATTTCTTCAAATTCGGGGCATTTGTATACAGTATATAATCCCCAGTATACCACAACATAATGGTGTAGCTGAAAGGTAGAATTGTACTCTTATGGATATGGTTAGGAGTATGTTAAGTTACATGAATGTACCTTTATCTTTATGGATGTATGCATTAAAGACAACTACATATCTATTTAATATGGTTCCTAGTAAAGCGATTCCTATGATACCTTATGAATTGTGAATAGGTAGGGAACCTAGCTTGAGGCATCTGCATGTCTAAAGTTGCCAATTTGAACTATGAAAGGAAACTTGATGCAAAAACTATTAGTGGTTACTTTATCGGTTATCCAGAAAAGTCCAAAGGGTACATATTTTATTGTTCTAACCATAATATAAGAATAATTGAGTCTAGTAATGCTAGGTTCATTGAAAATGGACAAATTAGTGGGAGTGAGGAATCACGAAAGGTGGATATTTAAGAGATTTAGATGGAAAATCCTTCACCTAGTGTCTCTTATCAAGTTTTTGTTCCTCTTGTTGTATCACAATCACGCAACATATCAGAACAACAAGTTAATATTCCAAACCCACAAGAAATGAGTGTCAACAATGAACCAGTAAATAATGTGCAAGTCATAATGATCAAGTGATACCACAAGAAATAGTATTGCGAAGGTTTATAAGGGATAAAAGACCAGCTTTATCAGATGACTACGTGATATATTCACTTGAGCATGAGTGTGACTTGAGCAATGATAAAGATCCGGTCTCATTTAAAGAAGCCATAAAATGTAATAATTCTGAAAAGTGGTTCAATGTTATGAAAGAAGAGTTAAAATCTATGCATGATAATCAAGTACATGAATTAGTTTAGTTACTTGAAGGCTCAAAGTAAGTGGGTCGTAAATGAGTCTTTAAGACCAAAAGGGACTTGAAAGGTATAAAGCCAAACTTGTAGCCAAAGGTTATACTCAACAGGATGACATTTATTTTAAAGAGACCTTCTCTCTAGTTTCAAAGAATGACTCTTTAAGAATTGTTATAGCATTAGTAGCTCATTATAATTTAGAGCTTCACCAAATGGATGTAAAGATTGTCTTTTTGAATGGTGACTTAGAAGAAGAAGTTTATATAGACCAACTGAAAGGTTTTGTGACTACAGAAAAGGAAAATATGGTGTGTAAATTAAAGAAGTCAATATATAGTTTGAAACAAGCTTCTCGAAAGTGATATCTTAAGTTCAATGATACCATTACCTCTGGAAAATTGAAAAGAAGTTCTTCAGTATTTACAAGGCACTAAGGATTACATGCTCGCATATAGGAAATCAGATCACTTAGAAGTGATCGGTTATTCAAATTTAGACTATGTTGGTTGTGTAGACTCAAGAAAATCTACCTTTGGTTATTTATTCCAACTAGCAGGAGGGGAAATTTCTTAAAAGAGTGGAAAGCAGTCTGTCATTGTTATTTCCACTATGGAGGCCGAATTTGTGGCATGTTTTGAGGTGACTATTCAAGCATTGTGGTTGTAAAACTTTGTCTCAGGGCTAGGTATTGTCAAGAGTATATCTAGACTGCTAAGAATTTATTTTGATAATTCCGCGGTTGTCTTCTTCTTTAAAAATGATAAGTATTCTAAGGGTGATAAACACATGGATTTGAAATACTTGTCAATCAAAGAAGAAATGCAAAAACATAAAGCGTCAATTGAGCATATTGGAATTGATCTAATGGTAATGGATCCATTAACTAAAGGATTGCCACCCAAAACATTTGTTGGCCATGTTGAAAAGATAGGCATTATAGATAAGTCCTTGTTAACATGAGATCATGTTATGTATGTACATATATCTGGATATTTTCTATTATTGTTTTGACACTTATAAATTCAATTAATGTTACGTTTTTGTTGTTTGTTAGTTGTCATATTATGTTATGTACACGCATTGTTTTATTATGATGACAAATTATGTTTTGAGAAACATTAAAGTTGAGAACAACATTGTTTCTCAATTATAATTATTTTTAGTTGAGATGATTTTGTGATACATAGAAGGAATTATGTCGTTAGATGACTTGTGACTACCAATGATCCCATTGTTTCAATTCATTCAAGTTTGATGGCTAAAAAGATTCAATATATAGTGCACACTTGTGTTGTTAGATCATCAAGTCATAACATGAGCCAAGTGGAAGATTGTTAGATTAATTTAATAATCATAAGTGTAGCTCGTATTACTTTATTTGATTTTAATATAAAGTGAGCCCAAAATAATGGTTATTGGGCTTATTAAAGGAAATTAGAGTCATTAGGGTTACTTAATAAAGAAACCCATCCCTCTCCCTTCAATTTTAAGAAAATAAAAACACATATGTTCTTACACCATTGAAAAGAACGAAGAAAGGGAAGAAGGTGAGAGTGGATAAAGTTTTTGTATAAAGAAGGGATTTGCTTGCAAGAAGAGATTACACTAGTATGGATAAGGTTAGTATTTCTCTCTTTTCTTTATAGCACTAATTTAGGGTTTAAAGGTGTTGAATTAATTGTGTTATAAATGTTTTTGGGTGAATTCTATGTTTGCAATATTGCTTAGATTGTTAAAGATTAAATCTCACACCATATTCCTAATGGTCCAATTTTTTCGTTCTGTGATTTCATTTTGCTGTGGTGTTTATGTAACTATCAGTTGTCTTAGTATGCCATTTGCATCACAATAGTTTTTGAATTTCTATGATGTAAACTCTTCACAGCGATTTGTATGTAAGCCTTTAAGAGAAAATTTTGTTTCTTTTTCTGCATAAATCTTGATTCTTCTAAAGACATCAAAAGCTTTAAAATTTTCTGTTAAGAAATAAATCCACATTTTTCTGTTATAATCATCTATGAAAGTAATTAAGTACCTTTTTCTACTATTAGAATTAGGCTTGATCGCCCAATGATCGTAGTGACCATCAAATTTTGGAATCATCGGTTAAATGAATGTGCCTTCTGTAGCCATACTTTTTTCGATATGCTCCTAAAAGATTGTTGCTTCTACTTTGCAAGCCTTGTAACAACCGACTAGGAGACTATAGCGAGAGGAGGTGATTGAGAATAGGAGACAATAAAAAGCTACACTACCGCTCTATAAGGCATTTAGAGATTAATTCTTTTAATTTTAATCCTTTATTTTTTTAAAAATTTGCATTTTAGTTGAATATTAAACTGATATTAAGCACATATCATATTGATAATTGACTGATACAATATGATACTCGTATCTTTGTGTCTGAATGCTTCACTGTTGGATTTTAATTTTACCTTTTTATAACGTTTTAAATAACAAGATATATTTACCACAGTAAAATCATTACTTGTAGATCATTTATTAATACTATATAATTATTTCTAATTATATAATTTTATTTGGTTAATATTGATATAATTATTATATTTATTCTATTCTATTAAATTATTTTAAAAACATTTTAATAAAGTTTTATAATGTATTTAAATTAATCTAAATTTAAAAATAAATTTCATTACAATGATTTTAAAAAATAATATTTATAGTTTTAGAAATGTTTATTATTAATTCTATTGATAGAGTTTTATTAGTATGTTATATTAGCTAATAAAGAATTGAATAATATAGAATAAAATCTTGATACAAGAATTTTTTATCATTATCATAAATTGTGAAATTATGAAAATTAAAAAAGATAATAAAATGGTCAAGTGTAATGTTTAGGGCACGACAAAAATTAAGAAACTTGATCAAATATAGCTTCTATTTAATTTTTTGAATCACAATTAAAATCAAGAAACTAAGGGAGCATTTGGTTTGAGGGTTTGGGAACGAAGAAATGGAATAATTGTAAAAACAGTGTTTGCTTTAGAGTTTTCAATTCCAGGGGAATGGGTTTATCCCATTAAATTTGAGAATCTACTAAACCCACTAAGGGAGGTAAGTATCGAGTTTTCATTCCAATCTAAGTTTTTATCACGTTTATTTTTTTACTCTTTTATCCCCAGCCTTTGCCCTACCATCCTCTTTACTTCCTTATCGCCTCTCAATTCTTTACGATCTCCTATCCTGTCTTATCGCGTCTCATTAATGAAGGAATTTTTTGTTTTGCGCCTCCAGGTATATTTTTTGAAATCTCTCGTTTTAATTTAGTGTTAAATGAACTGGATAGAACCTGGTTTCATCTCAATATAAATGGGGCTTTGCTCCTTTTTTTTCCTTATATATTCTCGTTTTATGATTTAATCAAGAGAATAACGAATCTGCTATATGGTTTGATGATGTAAAAGTGCATATGGTTATAGATTGAACGAGAATCATAAAACCAATTTGCTCCTTTTTTCCTTTATAATTTTTTGTGATTTGCTTTGATTTTTCGTATATGGTTTTAACTCTTTAAAAAAAAGGAAAAACACATAGCGAATCATCTTCTACGTTAGTGTTTGTTTATTTGTTTTGTAAAACTCTTAATGCCTTTTAAGAACAACGAAACAAAAGCACTTTTTACGGTTTTTAATCTTTTTATAAAGATGCAAGCCCTTCATCTTTATCCAACGTCTGTTTGTTCATAAAAGTCATGCCTTTTTTTATTTGATAAAGCCTTAACCTTTGGATAAGGAGAAGAATTACTTTATTTGGTTTCACAATTTAACAATTGTATAAAGACGTTCTTGAATTTATTTGGTGTTATTGTTTAACATCTATAAAACAGAAACATGTTGTATAGCTTTACATACGTTGCGTGCTTTTGGATTCAGATTTTAAAAAATCTAGTTTCTAAAATTCTTGGAAGAGGCAGATAAATAGATATTATTGCCCATTCTGAATAATTAAAATCAAATGTATACAATTGTGTTATGATTAACTAGGAATATATCCCTGTTCATATGCATACAATATTATTGCTCATTTTGTGAGCACTCTTGTTCGTTAACGTAACAACTACCTTTAATCAAATTGGTGGATATGTGGCCTTATAGAATGCAAAAGTATATTGATTGAAGTTCTATTTTCTGTTTTTCTTTTTTTTTAGACGTATAAAGAAGCAAAAGGAATGTGAGAATTTAAATTCCCATACTTGAATTAGTTTATGAAAGAGATAGAGCTACTGGGTTGAACGTTCAGGGATATGTGGATGTTTTTCGCAATATGGAGAATGATCAAAATACAGTAAATGGTGGTGAGTATGTTGGTGAATATGATTTATTATCTGACAAAGAAAACAATGATGTGTGTTCGGATTCGCAAACAACTCCAACTTACGCAAGCAACACAAATGTGAGAAATGTGAGTGCAAAGTAGAAACAACCATCAAGCAGCAGTGGAGGGAATATAGCAAAAACGAAGAAAATGTCATCTACTTCAGTGTCCTTAGATGTCAAGGCACAACTGCAAGAAATCAATTATGGTTTTCGTACTTTTGTGGAAGGCTTTAATAGCAATTTTGCAACCATGGCAAATGCTATTGCAGATGAAAATTTACGTGACAAAGCTGCTTCGGAAAAAATGAAAGACGTGGTTGAAGAGTTAATGAAAATTGACCTTCCAAGTGGTGATGTCTTTAAAGCAGCTAACACTTTCAACTCAAATAAAGACAAGATTGATGTGTTCTTTAGCCTTCCCATTGACATGCGAAGACTTTATGTCTTATGTTTATTTTGATGTTGTTTTGATGCTTTATGTTTTAGGTACTATGAGAAATCTTGCTTTATGTTTCGATGCTTTATATTTTAAGTTTATTTTGATGTTGTTTTATGCTTTATATTTCATTTTAAATATGATATAGAAATATAGTTGCAATTGTATTGTTGGCATTATACAGCTCTGTTGACAAATGATCATATAGCTCATCTAATGCTCGAAAATTGCGATAAAATTCTTTGACAAAATTGATTTTTTTTACAAACATATGGAGATAACCCCAATAAACATATAAATGATAAATTATTTTCATTTTTATTAAGGGTAAAAATAATATTATATTATCTTTCATTTCTATTAATGTAACAAACCAAACAACATTATTGGTATTAATAAAAGAAACTCAAGTTATAAATTAAACATCATTTTTTTATGTTTCATACCTATCTACATCCCCTTTTACTATTATACTAATATCCATAGTCAACCTCGTACTCAAATCAAATGCCTTGAATGTGTATTAGGTTATGGAATTTATCCAATGAATTCAAATTCGACTTCATTGACTATACCTTTTAAGCGTTAAATTACAAAAACAACCTGAATCAAGTGAACAAAGATGGGATAAGTACAAAGAAGACGGCCTTGCTAATTGCTTTAACATCACGACCACCCCACCCACTTCTTTGCGCATTATCATTTCTTTATGACGGTAAGCCTTCATCATATCATGTTCAATTCAAGAAAAAGGACAATTGATGGAAATTCAAGCATGTGCACAAACACCACCCTAATAAGCCTAATAAGTATTACTCACTCATCATCACAAGTTTGAAGAAAGGGCAAAAGGAGTGGAGAGCACACATACTTCTTTCAAGCATATAATAAAACCCATCAGTGAGAAGGGCCACCCACAGCACCAAAGCCAACAAAATGCTCTTCCCCGTTTCAACAAGACACTTTGCTTTTCCTTCATAAGCTAACAATTCTTGCCTATTGTCTAGATGGATTCCCTGTTATGAGCTATCCCAATGTCTAGAATCCTTATTCTCTCATTCTCAAACTTCTTTTTTTATTTATTTCCAATGTAAAACAAAAAGCAAGCATCTGATCCTATTAATCATTTCTTTTGTTTTTCCACTACTCTCATTCAGGATTGGAATCCCTTCTTTTTCTTCTTTGGACTACTCATTATTTATAGCACTTTCCCATCTTTACAGACATTTTTCTACCACATGAATATCCAAAGACCATACTCCTCCATACTGTGGCATATTCTTACTGAAAGCTTAACTCCACAAATTAAAGCAGTCCTAGTTTATTTTTTCATATTGTCTCATTATTAACCGCATTGCAGACCTCGTTTTCGTGCTCCACTGTTTGTATTATGTACTCTAGTTGATGAACGACATCTTTCATGCTAAGTCTGTCTACCTTCTTCTCTCCAAGACATGCAAAGGCAACCTTAGAGAACAATTCTACACTTGTCAGACCTTTATTTGATGGCTGCTCACCAAACAGCCGTCCATCGATGACTTCCATTAGAGCGCCAATTTCTGCTTTTTGGCTAACGTAAATGACTAGGTTAACATCATCTTGATCTCTTGTGAAGTCAATGGCCTTTTGGGAGGTTAGAAGCTCAAGCAACACAACGCCATAACTGTAAACATCACTTTTATCAGTTAACTGATAGTTCCGATAGTATTCAGGATCCAGATACCCCAATGTTCCCTGAGCGCATGTTGAAACATGACTCAGTCCTGGTCTGGCGAGTCTGGAGAGACCAAAGTCTGAGACTTTAACGTTAAGATCATCGTCCAGGAGTATGTTAGTTGACTTGACATCTCTGTGGAAGATTGGAGTGTGTGTCCCAGAATGCAAGTAAGCCAATGCTTCAGCTGTTTGCAGAGCAATTCTTAACCTTGTTCTCCAGTTTAGAAAACTGGAGGATTTGCCATGTAAATGGTCATGAAGTGTCCCTTTGGGAACGTACTCGTAGATCATCATAGGCTGCTCTGCTTCCACACAACAACCCAAGAGTCTAACCAAGTACTTGTGGTTAACTTGAGAGAGTATTCCAACTTCATTTAGCACTTGTTGAGTGCTTTTGAAGTTGCCTATTTTAGCTGATTTAACAGCAACAACAGTTCCATCCTGAAGCTCTCCTTTATAGACTTCTCCAAAGCCGCCACTTCCCAAAAGCCTGTCTTTACAGAAATTGTTTGTTGCTTTCTTGACCTCTTTCAAGTGAAACATCCTCGCAGTTTTCCCAGCATCGCCCGACTTTAACATATCTTCTCTGGCCTTAGCAAGCTTTACCTGGTTATGATTCTTGGAATAAAGACGCACAATGATTACACTAGCGGACACTGCGATCAAGACGATAGAGATTAGCCCTGCTGAGACCTTTAAACCCAGTAAAGATCTCCTGTTACACTTCTTCCTGGAGCAAGTTCCATTAATATGATCCCAAACATGACCTCTATCACAAAGACAGCGGGAGATGCGATTGTTACCAGAAGGTGAACACTTGGAATATCCAGAACAATCAAGTTGGGATTTGCAAAGTGGTTCTGGAGGAGGAGACCATTGAATTTCCAGTCCTTCTTCCCAGTGATTTGCAGGCATTCCAGGATCCAAATGAAGAATGCTTCTAAATGCCCTGCAACCTGAACTGTGAAGTCGAATCTTATAAGCTGAGGGCATCCCACCTGCTATGAAACTGCAGCATGGTTCAAGACCATTAGCACACTGAAGTGCTCGATTACTGTCAACGTGACCAGAGCTCTCCAAGTAATGATGACAAAGACTGGATGGGGTGCAATTGAGAGGAGAAAGAAAAAGCCGGGGGGAGCAATTGAAGAGAAAGATGGTGTTAGATGAAGTAACATTAAAAGGAAGTGTCTGGTTTAACCAGAGTCCCTCACTCACCACCATATCCTGAGTAACACATGTATCAGAGACCCAAGAAGAGGGTTGCACCACTATCCTTTGAGAGGCAGCCATGATCCTGAGTACAAGATAAGAACTTCCATTCAAGCCGTCAAAATAAAGTTTCTCAGAATGGAGATCACAGCGGAGATGATAATTAGGATCACCGCAGTTAGAATTTGTGCTGAGAGGATACGGAACTTCTAAGGTGCCACAATTTGGGCAGGTCTTCTGAGAAGAACAGTAACGGCTAACAAAAAGAAGAAAGCATATATAGCTAAAATGAGAAGGTGGTTTTCCATTACATTTAGCTTTGATCATCTTGCTTGAGCATAGAAAAAAAAAAGAGCTGCAAAGGCTCATGGTTCATAGAGGAAGGTAGTGAGGTAAATAAAAGGCTAGAGAAAAAGAATAAAGTCACTGAACTGATAATTCAAGAAGTGACAGTAAGAATCTATGTGAAAAAAGTCTCAAAACTTTAGGAACTTATTGGACCGGTGGATTCCTTGTGTATGGTGTGCATCGGGAAGGAATTTCTAGTCATTTTCTCGGTGTTGAAAGCTCTAATGCTATAACCGATTTCTTGTTTGCATAATGGTATTATATTTTTTGCCTTCTTTCGTGTAGAAAGCCACCAAATGTAAAGCAATATCTGTTAAGATAATCAAAGAACAAATACCAGCTGCCATGCCACTAATTTAATTTTCTGTACTCTTGCAATCTCAGACGTAGATCGATGGCGGACAACAACTATCATAATTTTCAAAAAGCAGTCACAAATATAGATTAGACCAAAAAAAAATAGAAATCAAGATACGAAGAGCTTAGATATGAGTAGGCAGTACATTCTTTCTTTTCCTTTTCTGGAGGGGACGAAAACATGCACTTTAGGAACTCTATGAATATCTACCGAAACAACTCGTAGAATAGGTTATAAAGCTTATGCATACATGTTTCTAGTGCACATGCAAATGTAATTAATATTTCAACAATACATTCTACTCCATCAATCTGGTCGCATTATAGAGCTATCTAGTCCAACAATATATTCTTGGGTGCAGCCAGGTTGGTTCCACTGAATTATCAAATTAAATGAGAGCATAAGTGCTAATTGCATTAACTGTTAGAAATAAGCAAGATAAAATACTATTACAGAGATAATGTCAAGTAAGATCTGTTCATATGTATATAAAATAAAGAATCATGTACTTGGATTTTTGTAGTAGTTTCACTGGTTAAAGAACTTTTGTTACTAGTTTTACTGCAGAGATCTTCTTAACTACCAATAAACTTAACTACCTTTGGTGGTTATTTCAAGAACATTGACTATAATACCCTTCATAGATGTATATGGGTCATTATCTCCCACTCACATATGATGGGTTTAATCTCATTAAAAAACAAACTTTGTAGTGCTCATATTTGTTCAATAACCGGTGTGATCAGCATACGATGAGAGCACATTGTCATATATATGTTAGGATTTAAGAGTATATGACATCTCAATTAACAAATTGATCATATGACTTATGAGTCCTTGAGTAGGCATTGTATGCTATGTCATATCTCGCATTTACACTTTTCTTTGATCACATTTAGTTTCTTCTATCATAATTGTATTCAAATTGTCTACTAAAGGGATGATAGCCATCTATAAATATTTTTCATGTGAGTCATTTATCTCAAAAAATAAATGACCTTCCTCTATTCTCAATTGTCTTTTAGATTAAATTTAATTTGCTTTTCTAGAATTATTCCATAGGATCGCATCTTGCATGATCTTTTGGCAATAACCTAAAGTAGCAAACCTTAAAATCAATTCTTAAGAATGAAACAAGAGTCACAAGGGTATATGATGAGGTTCTTCTCAACCTCAAGGGTCTAAAACAATGTAAGATGAGATCTGGAGACTTAAATTAATCCCTTTTGTGGTCAGTTGTGCACATATGGTACGAGTCATGTACTACAGTATTTACCTACTTTGTTTAACTTGAATATCGTTCATTCAAGAAATACCATACAAATAATAGTTCAAACATACTCAATGTTTAACTTGAGTTCACTTATCTACTCAAAAACTTGTTTAGAATTCACATCTGGCAGCGTAAGACAGATATAGTGATTAACAAATCAGGTTGAACCAATTCCTCGGCATTTATAGTTTAAGTTTCTCACTCTCAGTTATCACCTAGATAATAAACTTTAAACATATCTCATCTCTAGTGAGCATAAACACCAGAGGTGATTTCCCGTGTGAGAGGGTCAATCTATAATTTGTCTTATATGCTTGTGATTCATCCCAAAATATATTTATGCAAAAACACATATATTCATGAATCAAATGATACACATATTCATGAATCAAATGATACATAATGTATAATCTTCATTATACATTATAACCAAAATATGACATTATAATGACTGAACATACATAGAGAAATGCTTATCAGTACATTTCAACATCTACGTAGTCTTAGTGACTTTACATGACCAATGTATAAATCTCTGGAAATTGGCTTTTTCAGGGTCTACTATCATATCTCGCATAGATATATATCTCATGTTCACTTCTCCTCGTGCAGCTATATCTTTCACATAATTATACTTGGTATCTATGTGCTTTGTCTTACAATAAAATTTGAGGTCTTTAGTATAAGCGATTGCAGCTTGACTATCACAATTGATGGTCATTGGATTAATTTCTCTTTTAGTGACTCCCAAATACACTAAGAATCGATAAAGCTACACAACCTCTTGTATTACAGTTGAGAATGCTATAAATTCAGCTTCCATTGTGGATAATGCAACACAAGATTATTTCTTATTTTTCCATGATATTGCTCTATGGTTTAGTTAGGGGTGAGCATGGATTAATTTCTCTTTTAGTGACTCCCAAATACACTAAGAATCGATAAAGCTACACAACCTCTTGTACTACAGTTGAGAATGCTATAAATTCAACTTCCATTTTGGATAATGCAACGCAAGATTATTTCTTATTTTTCCATGATATTGCTCTATGGATTAGTTAGGGGTGAGCATTATTCGGGCCGACCCGATTACCCGGCTCAGCTTGAATTAATTCGGGTAAGAAAATATTAAATTTCGGGTAATTCGAGCTAGCCCGGGTATTACCCGAATTATTTTCGGGACGGGACGGGTAACTTTAAAAAAATTCAGGCCAACCCGATTACCCAAATTAGGTTTAAAAAATTATGAAAATATATTTCGTTATTTTTCTTGTAGAATTAACATATTAATTATGCTAGTTAATTGAAATATTTGGTTATATTATTAGTGAATTCAACTATTTGTTGAGATATGAGAATGTAATTCAAGTATTTAGTTATTTTGTGTAATTTTTGAAAGAGAACCAAACAAAATTTTGGGTAATTCAGGTTTTACTCGAACAAAATGTCGGGTAATTCGGGCCGAGTAAGTTCGGGTAATGAAATTTCTAATTTGGACAGGATAAGATGAAAAAAATTTCAGATAATTTGGGTTAGGTTTGAACAATAAAAATTGGGTCGCCTTTCTGAAAAATTAGCTAAGATCAGACCGTAATTTACCTCTCACTACTCTATCGGATCGAAGTGTGGGGCGCCTCAAGGGGATGATCCACCATTTTGAGTACTAGGTAGCACTCGGGGAAATTAGGCCTGGAGGTCATAATGAAAGTAAACAACATCCTAATGGTCATGTACCTGATCCATGTGACGGATTAGACAGACTGCACTAGTCTCACTCAACTTCCCTCATTTTCTTTTTGGACTTTGCCCTATCCTATAGCTAATGTAGTGTAGGCAGGCACATGGTTTTCGGAGAAAAACCTTCTGCGGCCGACATCTATTTATCGTGGTGCAAAACCAGGAAATTGACATGTCAGGCCGTGTTTTGATGACTCTGACACGAGCTCCAAGTGAAAGTGATTTACTTAGCAATACTTTATTCCGGATAAGCAGTGTACTTAATTTTAAATTATCTATTATATAATTTATTTAAAATAAGTAATTTTAATTATTGTGCTATTTCAAAATTAGTCAAATAATATGATGTAAGCTTTATAAAAAACACTTTAATCATTAAATAGTGTCAAGTGTTTAGGACAGTCTTCAATAATATGACCTTACCGGAGGGCACATGATTCTAAATGAAACATTATGTTATTCTACTAAGATTGATGACATTCAAAGATACAATTATTCTGTGGGACCAAATTTTTGGATCTGTTCATTTATGTGAACTCCAAATAATCTTTGTACATATAACATATAGTCTTTTTTTTTTGTATTTGTATTCATTTTAAAACTATTTTTAGTATCCTAAAATATTAAAATTTTTATTATTAATATATTTAAAAAATTAACGTAAATTGTTTTAATTTTAACATTTGCATATGTAATAAATTCATAATTGATTCTACTTAATTTAATAACAATTTTTGTTAATATAATTTGGAACAATTTAGTATAAAGTTTTTTAAAATTTTAAAATCACAAAAATATTTTCTAAATAATTAAAAATATAAATATAATTGTATCTCACTTAATTTATTGATTGATTGATTGTCCATAAGTTTAATTTATTGTATTTAACTTATTAATCTTTAATAATTATTACATTTATTATAATGGTTATAATGGTCGTTAAAAAGTATTTCAAAATAGGTCAATTTTCCAATTAGATAATAATTATCAACCATTTTTCTTTATGTATCATCCAAGTTAAGATCATCAGTAGCAAACTAGCAGACAGACACTGCACAAATGCGCAGTGGTAATTCAGAGATGTATAATCAAGGACGGAGGTACACATTCAAAGTACTCGGCCTAAATTGATCGCGATCGATATATTTTAAATGATTCGACCGAACTTGTAT
>JANVCL010000004.1:25934479-25944630 GCA_026546855.1 Erythroxylum incrassatum | reverse complement strand
TATGCTCTTACCTATTATCTGGATATACCAAGAAAGATGTACGGTCTAATGAGGCTACTATGAAATATTTACTCATGAGCGGGGCAAGCTCTTCTATTTTGGTTGATGGTTTCTCTTGGCTATATGGTTCGTCCGGGGGGATCGGTACACGTTGTACACGAAGCTAGTTCTGTGCTTTGCCTTAACGAGGTTCAAGACACTCTCAATGGCTAAGCGCCACTATCTTTTTGAGTTATTCCAGCTTTTTCATTCTTTCGTGTCACGGTGAACAAAAAAAAAGGACCATCTCAACAGAAGGAGAAAGACCTGCAAGTTGTGATGGTATAGTCAATAAGAATGACATAATACATGAGCAAGTAGGCGTGTTCGAGTACAGGTTTTTCTGGACCAAGTCTATCATGTCTTTACCACGAACTCTCTTCCTTGGTTAACAATATTTGTATTTTTACCGATATTCGAGGGTTTTTTAATTTTCCTTTTCCCCACTATGACCCTGAAGATTAGACACTTACAATTTAGAATGTGGGATAGAACCTTTGGAACCTAATTCAGGACATAATGTATTTCCAAATACTTCAAGACTGCTAGGGAGCAATGTGCATGAATCTCTGAAACGTAATAAGAGCTTACCATCAATATAGACTTTCAACTCATAAAGTTTATGATTCCTCATCAATGTTTGAATTCTATACGGATTACCATAATTAGCATAATACCTAAGAATGATAATTCCATCAAATCGGGCAAAATTATGGAAATAAATTGTTCGAAGATGAGGATTTTTATTTACATAGACTTCCAAATTAGATATAAAATCAAATAACATTTTTTTACTCCTATTTTCAAAGTTAGGATTGAAAATGATTTGATTTTCACTAAAAAAAGGTTTTGATTGAATATTCTAGTACGGAAGTAAGATCATCACTTGGATTCACCACTAAGTAACCAGCAGCATTTGGTACATAAACACTATTGACTAGTATAGTCTCTATATCGGCTACAATGAAAGAACGACATTCAATTCCCTTACCTTTGATTGCGTTTATTTTAGAGGGAATATAACTCTTTTTAAAAAAAAACTTGCATTCTTAAACTCCCTTCCATGATCAGATTTTATTCTCAAAACCATCATATTTTTTCTTATTTTTAATTTGCACACGTAAGCTTCTAAATGCCTTAGATGTATTTGATTTTTCTTTCAAAAAAACTACCTAGGTATATCTAAAGTAATCATTAACACATATCAAGAAATACCTCATCCAACCAATACTAGCAAATTGTGATGGGCCTACCAAATCCATATGAATTAATTCCAATGTATGAGAAGAGGTCAAATTTCTAACCTTTTTATGTGGCACTCTCATCTGTTTTCCCATTTGACATGCACTACAAATAGTCTTGTCATCATTGTTCAACATAGGCAATCCTCTCACAACTTCAATTTTGCTCAACTTGTTAATAAGATCATAGTTGGTGTGACCAAGCTTTTGGTGTCATAGATTAATATTATCATATATGGATGAATTGCAAGAAGTGATGACCTGTAAGATGTAACAATTATTTGTTGATATTCTGCCAATTACTAAACACTCTCTTTTTTAACATTTTGCATTCATCACGAGTGAATTTAACTAACAACCCATCATCACAAACCTGGGTAATACTCACCAAGTTAGCTTTCAAACTATCCACATGAAGCATATTCTTGAAATGAGGTAGTCCATTGCTCAATTACCGTAGTTTTCTTCCCATCACCAAAAGTAACTTGACAATCCATACAACTTTTATAATCCATCAAGTAGGTTCTTTCACTTGTCATATACCGTGAACACCCACTGCCAAAATATAATTCATTTTGAGAAGCAGCACGCATGGATTTAAAAACCACAAATGCTTGTAATTGATTCTTTCTAATCTAAGTTTGGTTTAGTAATGTTGGCTACTACTGAAAATTCTTTAAAGAGTGTTTAGATTTTTTGTAACGTTTGTACCAGTTTGTAGCAATTTGGTCTTATATGGTCATTTACACCACAAAAGTGACATGTAGGCACAAACTTTTGGTTCCTTCTTAAAGTTTCTCCTTTAACAAATATAACTTCATCATTTTGCTCATTATTTAACTTAGAACATTCACCTTTATAACCAACACATTAAATGTCTCTTTTAATTTTACCAATTTCTAGCAATTGATTTAGCTTCTCGGTACCATCATTCAACATTCTTATTCCTTTTTCAATATTGACTAGCTTTGACTTTGTTTCATCAAGATAATTTATTGGTGACAACAACTTCATCTCTAGATCTTAAATGACACCCTTCATAATTGAATTCTTCCCCTTTAACTTAGCATTGTGCTTACACATTTGCACCCATTTGGCATACATTAATTCATAATGCTTGTAGATGTCTTCCTTTTTAAATTTGGAGTCACTTTCATTGCTGTCACAATTTGAATTAGAGTTTAGAACTGAACATCTGAATTTTCGTTGTCAATTTCTTCACTAATTGCTACTAAGCAAGCAACTGGATTTTTGTTTGATAAAACAACCAACATAGCAAGATTACTTACAATTTCTTCTGCGTTAACATACTCACTTTCATATTTGTTTTCACTTTAAGTGCTTGTGTAAGCCTTCCCTTTTCTCCGTTTAAGTGTGTTAGCACATTCCGCTTGCACTTATCTGAAACCTTGACATTCATAACATTGTATCTTTTTTGCCTTCCTTTCACCTTTTTTTAATTTTCGCTTGCTGTTTGAAATTATTGTTTGATGAACTCCTAACATTCTGTCTAAACTCAAGTCTATCTTTCTTCACCTTCTTCAGCCACTTATTGAAATTTCTTATCAACAACACCACATTTTCATTTTCATCGAAGTCATCTCCTAAATCATTCACAAATTTAGCAACTTCAGCTTGTAATGCCAACCTTATGTTTTTCTCAGGTTTATCTCTCAATAGGTCCATCTCTAAGTTTATGAAAAACCTAATTACCTTATCCAATGATAACTCATTAATGTCATGGGCTTCTTCTATGGTTGCAATTTTTAGTTTGAATATAGGAGGCAATGATCTCAATGTTTTCTTGAAAAGTTTCAAATTTGAATACTTCTTCCCTATTTGATGTTATTTATTGGCAATATCACGCAGCTGCTCATAAAAGTCCCTGATAGTTTCACTTTCCTCCATCTTAAGTTCTTTAAATCTAGTAGCTAAAATTTGAAGATTTGAAGCTATCACCGATTTTGATCCCTCGTGTATTGTTTGTAATGTATCACATGCTTCTTTAGCTGATTCACACAGTGATATCATACTAAAACATCCTTCATCTACATCACTAAAGATTGCATATATTGCTTGAGAATTACCAAACACTCCACCTTTTCCAGTCCTTGTCCACTCAAATGAATCTTTAGGTATCGCTTCATCCTTTTCATCAATCGTCATTAAATAAGTCTAGCCATTCAACACAGAAGTTTATGCTTTAGTCCCTTATGCTTGAATAAACACTTTCATTCTAGATTTTCAAGCTGGATAATTAGAATCATCTAGCAAAGGTGGCCTAGTGATTGACATCTCTTCTCTAGTAGCCATAATTATGGAACACCAATCTACACTAACTTAACACAGCAAGTTCTGATTACGTGAATCGTGCTCTGATACCAATTGAAAAACAATAACGTTAAAGTTTCGCAATATATATGTTCTTCCATAGTTGATTATCAGAAAGCAACTATATTAGCAACTACAAATTTTCCAAATTATAATCACAAGTAGAAAAAGTTAATACGCAGCAAATAAATCAACATAAGAAATTTGTCATTTGCAATTTGACACACACAACCTATGTTTGTGGGGCCCTCACTCAGATTAATCAACTTTCACTCAAGTACAATAGTTTTATACAAGGTTTTACTAAGCTGACACTACTCACCCCTTGACACTACCCACTCATACTTACACCCCGTGAAAGTATTTCACTCCCAATAGCATGACCACCTCATGTTAGCCTCAATAAAGGATTTTTGTAATAACAAATGAAGAAAAATATAAAAATAAATCTTAAGTGATTAAATCAAGAATAATATAAACAAAGAAACACTTGATTCAAAGAACACTCCCCTATATGTGTAGCCTTATTAAACCAAAATCATGGGAAGTTGTCCAACAAAAATCTACTGTGAATCTTTCAAACTGATTATCGAAGAAACCTAGGCATAAAAGTTACAAAAATCATCAATTGGATATATGTTTCATCACCAAAACAAGCCAAAAACACAACTGCAAAAATTGATGAATTAACTGCTCATTTTTCCCACATAAAACCAATGGAGCAATAGTCTAATTATTGACGCACATATGCAAAAATACAATTACCAAAAATCAATCAAATCTCTAATAAATCTACTGCATGTATATCTTCAACAAATGTCTTTCTCTAATAAATCTTATCTTCTCTAGGATTCTATTACAAGTAGGATTCCTTCCTTCATACTATCTTATCTTCAGGAAAATACTACATTATCCAAGATAGTGGAATCCTATACAAAGTGAATTTCTTATCACTAATGATATACCAAATATTTCAAACTACAAATAATACATAAAATAATAAATAAAACAACTTAACAATTTTAATTAGGATGAATGTCTTTGAAGTATCACCTACACTGTCAAACTTAGATAGCCTTTGTTTGATCATCAGTAAAATTAACATCCATTTGTAGATTCCATGTTAGGTTTGTTATTTGTATTACTTAGTCAATAAAGTTTGTTACCCAATCAATAACTCCTGTTAGCATAGAATTTTAAGTTGATGTAGTCTTTCATATGCTTAAGAGTTATTATATGGGTGGTTATCTTTTCAACATCTTTCTTGTAAGGCTACATAGCCATAGTTGTTCTTTAATAAAAATTAGAGTTTTTTCCTCTCAATTTCTTAGCTACATCATAAAATTCATCATCTATAACATTTGGTATCAGATCCAGACCGCTTAGGAGGCTTGTTTACATTTTAAACAATAGTTTTTTTATGTATGCAAGTCATTAATGTCGACAGAGAGTTTTTTGTCTAGGCAGCAGTTTTAAAGTTTGATGGACACCATGATCATTAGGTCATGATTATGGAAAACTTATTGTATTCAAAGGAGTATTGGGGTTTGATTGAACATAGGTTACCTATAGTAGTAGAAGGAGCCACTCTTATGGAAATCTAAAAGAAGAATATTGATGATCAAACATTGAAAGATTTGAAAGCCAAAAACTATATGTTTCAAGAACTAGATTGTTCCATCCTTGAAACGATCCTCGACAAGGATACCTTAAAAAGCATCTAGGATTCCTTGAAGAAAAAATTTCAAGGTATAACATGAATCAAACGAGCACACTTATAAGCTCTTCGAAAGGAATTCGAAATTCATCATATGAAGGATAGTGAGTATGCGAATGAATACTTTGCTCAGACTCTCACAATTGCTAACAAAATGAAAGTTAATGATGAAGACAAAGGAGATACAGCTATGGTAGAAAAAATTATGTGATCTCTGAGTCCCAGCTTTAATTATATTGCATGTTCTATTGAGGAATTGAAGGACACCATTACATTAAGCATTGATGAGTTGCAAAATAGCCTACTCTTACATGAAAATCGCATGAGTTCACATGTTACAGAGGAACAAACTTAGAAGATTTTTCATAGAGAGAATCAAGAAAAAGAGGTCAAGGGCGTGGCGGTTTTAGAGGAAGAGGACATGGAAGAGGTAGACCAAGCCTTCACAAAAGCGTCATAGAGTGCTATAATTTTCATAAGCTAGGGTATTTTCAATGGGAATGTCCAAGTAAGGAGTTAGCCAACTAAGCAGAAAAAAACAAGAAGATATGTTGTTAATGGCATACACGAATGTAAATATGAAGGATGATGTATGGTTTCTTGACTCGGGAAGTAGCAATCATATGTGTGGAAAGAAGAAACTTTTCTCAAAATTTGATAATCAATATCGGTATGCTGTGAAACTAGGCAACAACATAAGTATGGATGTGCTGGGCAAAGATAACATAAGGTTGCAAGTAAAAGAATTTTTACACATTATCACTGGTGTCTTCCATATGTTAAAGCCAAAGACCAATTTATTGAGCATGGGACAATTATAAGAAAAGGGGTTAGCCTTACTATTTCAGTATGGAATGTGTAAGGTCTGTCATCCTTAAAGGGGCTTAATATTGGACACAAAGATTACTTTAATTCAAATGGTCATGTTTCACACCACATAATATCCAATATAATTAAAGTGTTTCAACCCAATTGTTGATGATGAGGAGCAACTTTGGCATTGTAGATATGGAAATATGAGCTTCACTGGCTTAAATACACTCCAACAAAAGAAGATGGTACTTGGTTTACCACAATTAAACTATCCTTCCCAAATATGCAAAGACTACTTAGTGGGGAGGCAATAACGAAATACTTTTCTAAAGAAAAGCACTTGGAAAGCTTCACAAATCCTTCAACTGGTGCATGCTGATATTTGTGGACTGATCAAACCAATCTCTAGCAGCAAGAAAGGGTATTTGCTCACCTTTATTGATGATTTTAGTCAAAAAACTTGTGTTTACTTCTTGATAGAAAAATAAGAAGCTTTTGTTTTTTCTTCAAAAGGTTTAAACTTCATAATGAGAAGGAAGTAAATTTGTCTATTCGAGAATTTCGTATTGACTAAAGAGGAGAGTTTAGATCATAAGAGTTGCACATTTTTTGATGTAAATGGTATATAAAGATAACTCACAACTGCTTACGCACCTCAACAGCACTTTGTCACAGAAAGAAAAGATAGAACCATTATGAACATGGCTTATCATATTCTTTTTGACAAGAATATTCCAAAAAAAATTTGGCCAGAAGTAGTAAATTAGACTGCACATGTTTTGAATCAAAGCCTAACACAAGCAATGAAAAACAAAACCCTAAAGGAAGCTTGGAGTGGAATAAAACCTTCAATTGAGTACTTTAGAATTTTTGGACTTGTTTCTTATGTTTATATAACTGATAGCAAGAGAACTAAACTAGATGACAAGAATATCATTAGTGTCTTGTTAGGAGTTAGTGAGGAGTCGAAGGCCTATAGACTATATGATCCAATTTCACAAAGAATCATCATTAGTAGGGATGTTGTTTTCGAGGAAAACAAAAGTTGGGAGTGGGATAAGAAATATGAAGATGCCACTATTTGTATTTTGGAATGGGTCATGAGAAGGAAGGAGAAGAATTTGTGATAAATAAGAAATTAATGGTAATGTTGAGGTGAAAGAAAAAGAAAATAGTGACAGCTCACCTAGTTCTCATGAAGGGAGGAATAGTGCAACGCTAACCTGGATAAGAGATTATGTATCTGGAGAGGGCTTGTTTGATGAATTGATGAAGAAAATGACATATTTTGGGCTATATTTGTTGTTGCAGCGGATCCTATTCACTTTGGGAAAGTTATGAAAATTAAGAAATGGAGGAAAGCCAGGGATATTGAGATGGAAGCAATAAAAGCCAATGACACATAGGAATTGACAGAAGTATTAAAAGGAGGTAAGAAGGTAGGAGTGAAGCGGGTGTATAAGACTAAATTCAATGAAAAAGGAGAAATGGAAACTTACAAAACTCGGCTTATAGTGAAGGGGTATGCTCAACAACATGGGATAGACTACTCAAAAGTCTTTGCACATGTAGTATGTATAGACACAATTTGTTTGGTGGTAGCATTTGTAGCTCAACGAGGTTGGATTTTTTATCAATTAGACGTAAAGTCTGCTTTTTACATGGAGAGTCAAATGAAAAAGTTTATGTGGAGTAACATGGTAGTTATGTGAAAAAGGGGCAAGAACAAAAAGTTTACAAGCTAAAAAAGCACTTTATGGGCTAAAGCATACCCCCCGTGCTTGGTACAACTGTATAGAGAGCTACTTCAACAACGAAGGTTTTCAAAAATGTGACTACGAGCATACATTGTCCATTAAGACAAGGTAGGAAAATAAAGTATTAATTGTGATTTTATACATTGTTGATATCATTTTTACTAAAGATGATGAATTGTTGATTAGAGAATTTAAACATTCCATGAAGCACGAGTTTGCCATGATGGATCTTGGGATGAGATATTTCCTTAGTCTTGAAGTTGTGCAAAGATCAGATGGTGTCTTTATATGTCAGAAGAAGTATGCAACGGAGGTGTTAAACAAATTTGGAATGAAAGAAAGTAATTCTGTGGATAATCCAATAGTCCATGGTTCGAAGCTTGTGAAGGATGAAAGTGGCATTAAACTATACAAGACTTACTATAAACAGATTGTAGGTAGCCTTATGTATCTCAAAGCTACTCGACCGAATATGATATTTGTAGTAAGTATTATTAGTAGGTGCATGGAGAATCCTACTGAATTGCATTTACAGACAGTAAAAAGGGTGATAAGATACTTGAAGGGAACAATCGAGTTTGGAATTTTTATAGGAAGGTAGGCGATGATGAACTTGTTTCTTACACTGATAATGATTATACCAGTGATTTAGAAGACAGAAAAAGCACTTCAGGTTATATTTTTATTAAGTTTAAGAGCAATTTCATGGTCATAAAAAAAGCAGCTTGTCATTAGTTTATCTACCACAAAGGCAAAATTTATTATTACAGCTTCTTGTGCATGTCAAGCAGTATGGTTAAAAAGGGTGTTGAAGAAGTTAAATAGAAGCACACTAATTCAACTATTATTAATTATGACAGTAGCTCAGAAATTAAACTTTCTAAAAATCTAGTAATTCACGGATATAGTAAGCACATAGATGTGTGTTTCCATTTCCTTCGAGATCTTATAAAATTGGGAACTATTGAGTTGGTACACTGCAACACACAAGAGCAAGTAGCTAATATGATGAGTAAACCACTCAAGCTAGAAGTTTTCTTGAAGCTGAGAGATCTTTTGAGGGTTTATACTAAAGTTGATATAAACTGATTGTTTATAGCATTCAGTTTAAGGGAGGAATTGTTAGGTTTACTATTTGTATTAGTTAGTCAAAAAGGTTTGTTACCTAGTCAATAACTCATATTAGTAAGGGATTTTAAGTTGATTTAGTCTTCCATGTGTTTAGGATTTGCTACATGGGTGGTAATCTTTTCAATGTCTTTCTTGTAAGGCTACATAGCCATGGTTGTTCTTCAAAATAAATTAGAGTTTTTTCCTCTCAATTTCTTATTTGCCTCATAAAATTCATCATCTATACCAACCAAAGATATCACAGTAAATCGAAACTAGAAAATAAGTTAAAGCCAAAAATATGTTGTAAAATATAGGGAAATCTAATGGTAACAAAGAGAGAAGAGAATAACCTTTTTCCTCAAAAGCTTCTTCCGAGTCCTTGAGCAATTTGATTGAAGGTTAATGCTCTAAAAAAACCTCTTCTGCAAATATATAGGCGTAAGACCATTTCTCCACAGCTTACTCATCGTCGAATTACTTCCAAACGTGTTAATAAGAACTTGTTCGAAATCTTCAAAGGCTTTATATCAATGTCAAATTGAACTAGAGGTTTACAAACTTCTTTCCATCTAACATTACACTTTTTGTGAAGTTTATGTCCATAAGAAGTTCCTTATTTTCTATTCAAGTAGCTTGATGGCAATAACAATTGAGATAACCAGTCAATGTGCATACAATTCAGGATTGATAGGCATATAAGAGAAACTAGTTTTCCAAGTAAAGAGTTCACAATAATCTCTGTTTAGGATGGAGGGAATCATTGATGTTGAGCTTGGATGAGGTGATAGGTAGACCAAGATACTTGATTGGGAGCAGTGGCAAGAAGAAACCACTCCTTTTGAACCTGAAAAGCAACATTAAAATGCTTGCTAAGACATAGAAAGGATTTTAATTTTGTAGCACCCCACTCCCGCCGACCCGAACCCGACATCGTGGGTGACGTCCGAGCTCGTGCCCGTGGAAGTGGCAAGTTAGAGCAGTCATTCAGTCCATCGGTCAATGAAAACAGCACATGCATAGGTGATAAAAACCGATCAGCCAATAATTCAGTTCATTAATAAAGCATTAATAAAGCAATCAGTACAGTACAAAAATACAGTTCGGTCAATGCCAGTTAGGGCCGATCACTAATACAATGGT
>JANVCL010000004.1:25904554-25916541 GCA_026546855.1 Erythroxylum incrassatum | reverse complement strand
TGCATGTACTGTTTTATAAAGCAATGTATTGCCGACCAACTGTGATTAGTGACTCTGATTTGTATATCATGCCTGTGTCGATCGGATGCCAAATTGAACGGAAATTTGTACCAAACGGAACTGATCGACCGCTCTAGCATGCCGCTCGTGCGGGCACGAGCTCGGACATCCCTCTCGATGTCGAGGTCGGGTCGGCGGGAGCAGGGCGCTACACTCTTGAATATGGTATCTTGTGCTTCTAAAAGGTGTAAGAAAACCCGGACCATTGGTATAGTCAGCATCTACTAAATAGTAATTTCCTATAAGCAACAAACATAATCACTAATTTATCTGTAATCAAACCTCCAAAAAACACATTGACAATTTCTAACCATTCGTTTTTTACATGCCCCGTGGAATTTGAAGTCCATTAGGCCTACTTACAGCATCACGCAAAACCCTTGAATCCACTGCTGAACTCTCTCATCCAGCAAAGACATAAACAAAGTTTAAGTCCTTATCACACACTCCTAAAACATTAGTGCATATTCTCCCTTTCCTTCCTCTGTACTTGGGTTTGTCTGCTTTTGGTACTATTATGTCTAAAAAAAATAAGTGCCATCTACAGCACCCAGGCAACCCTATGTTTTCATGGTATAGTAGAGTTATTGGAGAACCATGACTTATCATGCACTATACTAATACTATGACAAGTTATCTTACCAATTTTATTATTCCTTTGTGATCAAAATGTCACAAGTTTAAATTATAAAAATAGTTATTTGTAAAAATATAAAGGAAATGTTACATATATTATAACCTTCTCTAGACTTTCGTAAAGCAGAGAGTCTTGTGCACTAGGTATGTCAACTTCGAGTATCTCTAAATCCTACATGAGATTCATATTGAATATTGTTAATGTTTGTTAGCAATTGAATGTTGTACGTGAGTCTTTTATCTTTTTGTAGACTTATTTTAATATTGAATTATATCCTATGACACAATCTTTTAGATTTTATATCAATAATAATTAAATTAACTAAAAATGGATATTAAAATTTTTATATTGTACTAAATTCAAGTATTGAATTATATTAAAAATTATAAGTTATACAAATTATACTAGTCGATACGAGCTTATGCACCAAAACAACTTTAGAAACAACAATAATGTTACTATGGTTATACCAAATTTAACTTAATCATATAGTTTGTTTGGCTATATATGTTATTGACATATTCCAATTAGGAACGTGAAATGTGAGTTGAAAACACCAAGGGAGACAAAAGGCCATTTTATGCTAACTTCTTGTGCGTGGATCACGATTTGTTGTTGTTATGTGGGCATGTAGTACTAGTACATATCAATATGTCTGATTAATTCATCAAAGTCTACCGCAACTGTCTAGATTAATTTAGCGTGAGTAGAAAAGTTTAACCCGGGATGCGTAAATTTAAAATGACTATGCTTCTTATTTTGATTGCATCATCTCAAGTTCACCTTAATTTTAAAGTAATAACAAAATTAAAAATTAACAAAAGTTAAAAAAAGAAATTAGATTATTTTATATAAATTATTGAATTTGAGAATTAAATATCTTTATATATACTATATATTTCATTAAAATTGATGTAGTAAAAATAATTGTTTCCATTTTTTGAAAAACGTAAAAACAGTAAATTAATGTTTTTTACTTTATTATTAGCAATTTATTGTATTTATGTTGAAATGTTTTTGCTATTAAACTCCATGTACTTCTCAAATGGCATAACCTGAATATTCGCGTAAAAGATAAATCCACGTCCAAGAATGCTTAAACTTGACTTCCTACGGACGTTAGTTGCGCATTGGATTTTATTCATCGGTATCTAAGATTCTTAGCGGAGAGGCAGTGATGGCTAAGGGTACTAATTTCCTGTACCTCCATTCCTCGTGTGATGGTCGCAGATAAGGATACAGCCGATACTTGTATTTCAAAAAGAAACCGAGCAAGCCACCGCCGCCGAGATGGATCAAAGTTAATACAGACGAGGCCAGCAATCGCTCCACAGTCGTGGCCACAATCGGAGGCCTGCTTTGTGACAGTAACGGCCATTGGATTGCAGGTTTTATACAAAATTTCGGATGGTGTACTCCGATGTCTACTGAATTATGGGGTGTTTATATCGGCTTATCCCTTGCTTGGCGCTTGGGCTTTCGCCATATAGAGCTGGAAATGGATTCGCTTGTAGTGCACTAGCTCCTCTCTTCCTCGACTCACCGCACGCAGGTGACCAACCCTATTGTCGCGGGCATTCACGAATTGTTTACTCGTAACTGGTTTGTTGTTCATCGGCATGTTTACTGAGAAAGCAACAGATGTGCTGACTGGCTTGCTACCCAAGCAGTACATTTTGATATTAGTGTAACCTACTTCACTATTGCACCTCTAGGGTGCCAACGTATCCTTTTTGAGAATATGTCAGGGACCAGTTTCCTCAAAACTGTTTTGTAACTTGCTCCAGCAGTTTCTTTTTAATCAAGTAAAAGAAAGAAACCGAACAAACATTACCATTTATTAAGGGATTGTTTAACTACATTTTTATTTTTTGTTGTTGTTGTTTTTAATTTTTGTTTTCTATTTTTGATTTATGTTAAAAAATTGAAAATTTATTTAATTAAAATTTATAATATAAAAACTGAAATCAAAATATGTTTGGGTGAGATTTGTAATAAAAAATTGAAAAAAATCAATATTACATTGTCATAAAAATGACTAAAGATTAAATAAAATTTAAAATATGATCGGAAGAAAATATTTTTATTTATCGAAGTATTTAAAATTTAATTAAAAATATTATTAAATAAAATTAATTAATTAATTTTAATTTATAAAAATTAACTAATGTATAAAATTTAACTAATTAATTAATTAATTAAATTTTATCAACAAAAGTAATCAAGCTAAATCGAATCAAACCGATCGCGAAGGTGACATTATTTTCATATATATTATAAAAACGACATTTAATTCAGTTCTACTCTCTCCAAAAGGTTGAATCTCCAATCCCAAGGGCCTCCAGTCGTAGACCCGACTACTGCTGAAGGATTGAATCACGGTATATTTTTAATCAGCCCCTAACAGAGCGGTCCATTGCCTCTCGATTTGTTCATAATTGTTTTGTTTACGACTGTTTGTCGGATTCTGAGTAAAACATTATTTTTATTATTTAACACGTTGATTTTCGCTCACACGCCGCGAATGCTGTCGCAATCTCACAGTACCAGAGCTCGCAGCCATCAATTGAATCCGTCCGTGTAACGCGATGAATCGCGGATCCACCAAACGTAAAATAGTCCCAAGTCACAGATGATAATAAACTCGGCACGACACTATAAAGTTACCTCGCCGTCCAATTTTCACATTAGTTGCCAAAGCTGAATCCTACATTTTGGTCTCTCCGGGAAAACGAATTATGGAGGCTCTCTGTGTAACGCCGCCACAGACACCTTTCCTTCGCCTTGCAGGGCGCTCTAAACTGACCCCACCGACCACTCTCACTGGACACGAAGACAAATGCAATAACGACGCAACGCGCCGTCGCAGAGCCAAAAATCCCTTCCATAGTGTCGTTGCCACCTTATCGAAACCAACGGCGGAGATCCCTTCGTTGTCCTTCCAGAGTCAGTTACCCACGTCAAGTCCTTCTCCGACAAGGAGGAGGGTGTCGGCGGATTCTCTGCAGTATCCGCCTGGTTACCTCGGGGCAGTGCCGGATCGTTCGGGTCAGGATGGCGGTGACGGTGTTATTAACGCAATGGGGTACTTGACTAATATTTTGTCGTCAAACGTTTACGATGTTGCTATTGAATCTCCGTTACAATTGGCGCCAAAGTTGTCGGAGAGATTGGGGGTTAAGATTTGGCTCAAGAGAGAAGATTTGCAGCCAGTAAGCATTAATTCCTTTTTATCATCATCATTATTACTTGGTTTGTTTTCCATGTTGGCCATGATGTGGTCCAACAATTAGAAGACTTAATCTTGGTTAGTTTTGTTGTCTCTTTTGGTTTTACTATGTCTTAAGTAAATCATCCCAACGTGTTGACTTCTTGGACTTTCTGATAGTTAAAGAGCGAACCTTTGCAGTGTGAAAGAAGTTTGGAACAAGAAAATTTCTGTCAGATTCTGTGCTTTTCTGTATTTGAGTGATTGTTGATCGTACATCATTAACCACTGGGATTGAAGAGCGGTACTAGTATTTCGGATTGATGCATATCAGTAACGATTTTAGTTAATCGAATTGATAACTTTCTTCTGCTTTATATTAATTTTTCATGTTACTTCACGTATTTGGTTTTCTGATTGAAAATTATACGTTTATTCAAAACCGTCTGTTAGTAGTTTGTAGTAGAATACTTCCACTTATTGCTAAACTTGCTGAGCTTTTGCCACTTTGGTTGTGAACGCATTATACATTTTCTGCAATTATGCTTTGGGTAGTTTAGTAGAAACGATCTTTCTGAATTAAGTTAATCTTAGTAGTTTTCAAAATATGGTTTGTAGTCTGCTTACATACCAAAAAATTTGGTTTGGAGGTTTTCTCGTTTAAGCTACGTGGAGCTTATAATATGATGGCAAAACTGGCAAAGAAGCAGCTGGAAAGAGGGGTTATCTGCTCATCTGCTGGAAACCATGCTCAAGGTGTTGCTTTGGCCGCTCAGAGACTTGGTTGCAATGCTGTAATTGCTATGCCTATTACTACTCCCGAAATCAAGGTATATTTTGATTTTCCTATTGAACGCCCATTGTAACTTCTTTTCTGAATCTTGGATTTCCTCCCACACAGTGGAAATCTGTGGAGAAGTTGGGTGCAGAAGTTGTTCTGGAAGGGGATTCTTATGATGAGGCACAGGCATATGCAAAAAAGAGGGCAGCAGAGGAGGGTCGAACATTTGTACCTCCTTTTGATCATGAAGATGTCATCATTGGACAAGGAACTGTTGGAATGGAAATTGTGCGTCAAATGAAAGGCCCATTCCATTCAATCTTTGTGCCTGTTGGCGGTGGTGGACTAATAGCTGGTATTGCTGCTTATGTGAAGAGGGTTAATCCTGAGGTTTGCCATTTGTTACCCAAGACGAAATAAGCATACTAGCATTTGTCTATATTTTCTACCCTTTGGTTTTCATATAAATTATCATGTTTTCAACCCATCTTTTTTCATCATCCTACTGTATTATTATTGACTAAACAGTGCTTTTTTTTAATTCTTTTTATATATTGAAGTATTGATGATATTGCAATACTGCAGGTAAAGATTATTGGGGTAGAACCCTCAGATGCAAATGCGATGGCCTTGTCACTATACCATGGTGAAAGGGTGATATTGGATCAAGTTGGCGGTTTTGCTGATGGTGTGGCTGTTAAAGAGGTAGGAGAGGAAACATTCCGTTTATGCAAGGAATTGATAGATGGGGTAGTTCTCGTTAGTCGTGATGCTATTTGTGCATCAATAAAGGTAATCTTTTTCCTCTTTTATGTTGACCATTTTCTGAGTTGTGTGAAAATATTTACTTATAGATTCTTGTGCCAAAAGATAACATGTTTTGTTATCGTTAAAAATCCAGACTTTTCAAATAATTAAGGAAGAGCATTGTAATTAAGTTCACGCATTATATCATATCTCCATCATTATGATAGTTTTGTGTTTGGAAGTTGTACTTGAATTACAATGAAGCATAGTAACTACCTTTAAATTGAGAGATTTGTAGCAGAGAGAGGATGTAGAGGGAAGAGGGAAACTGAGTGCATTACTTATTTGGTTATCCTAGTCTGGTTTGTTTTCTCTTTCCTTCACTACTTGTATACTGAAATATAATTTTAGATGGAATGATATTTCCTCAAAGAACTAATGGTGTGCCCTTTAATTCAGTACTTAGCAGCCAAATGATTGAGAAAGCCTATTTTTCCATTGCAGGACATGTTTGAGGAGAAGAGAAGCATCTTAGAGCCAGCAGGTGCTTTGGCCCTTGCTGGTGCTGAAGCATACTGCAAGTATTATGGTCTTGAGGGACAGAATGTCGTGGCAATAACTAGTGGGGCGAATATGAACTTCGATAAGTTGAGAGTTGTTACTGAACTTGCCAATGTTGGTAGGAAACAAGAGGCTGTCCTTGCCACTGTTCTGCCGGAAGAGCCAGGCAGCTTCAAACAGTTTTGCGAGCTCGTATGCTGCTACACCTGAATTTGCTTTTCCAGATGAGAAGTTATAATCTTGTTGTATGTGCTCAACATGTTTGTTTTGATGGCAGGTGGGGCGTATGAATATCACCGAGTTCAAATACAGATGTAATTCAGAAAAAGAGGCTGTGGTACTGTATAGGTACTGTATGATCATTTAGCTAATAATTTAATATTGATCATGATCCTTTAGCCAATAATTTTAATATTGAGCATTTCATAATATGATTTGTTGTTTACCATTGATTTCAAAATTGTTTTCTTTTAAGCTATTTTGATTCAGCCTCCAATCTAATAAAAATTGTACAAATTCAAAAACACTTCATGTTGTTTTCTAATGTTATTTTCAGTGTTGGCCTTCACACCATTTCTCAACTTAACGAAATGCAGCAACGTTTGGAATCTTCCCAACTACGAACTTTCAATCTCACAGAAAGTGAGTTGGTCAAAGATCACCTGCGTTATTTGGTAAGTATTTTGGTCCTTCTTGATGCGCATCAAGCATTTTCAAATACTTGCTGATTTATAAAAGATAAGATTGTTGTTTTAACCAATTTCCTAACAGCTATTTTTTCACTGGATGCATTTCTTGGTTACAGTGATTTGTTATTTTCATTTCTGTTTCTGTTTCTTTGAACGTTAAAAAGAGTTGCAAATTTTAGCCGAAAGCTGTTGCTTACCTGATGTAGGACAATACGTTTGTATCTTTTAGCACCTACCCTCCGTCATTCTTTCCTGAGGTACAATTGAGAAAAGTGTCCCAACTAAAAGGGGTCATCTTTTTTATCCTCAGCTACCTTATGCGTCTTTGCATGCTTGGTTGAAGCAACAGTACCGGAATCCTCGTGCATATTATGTTAATATTTGTGCCACATTTACAATTGATACCGTTTTTCTCTCTCAAATGCATGTTATGTTTCCCTCAATTTGACTTTACTTAAAGGTATGATTCAACATGAACCTTACTATTCACTGGATCTCTTGCAGATGGGCGGTAGATTGAACGTCCCAAATGAAATTCTTTGTCGTTTTACTTTCCCAGAAAGGCCTGGAGCTTTGATGAAATTCTTGGACGCTTTTAGTCCTCAATGGAACATCAGCTTGTTCCACTACCGTGGGCAGGCAGGTTATCAATGCCCTATATTTGATAGATTTTATTATACTATTAAGTTGGATACTGATGATACATTGTTCATGGGCTTCATGAATAGGGTGAAACTGGTGCAAATGTTTTGGTTGGAATTCAAGTGGCACCGACTGACATGGACACGTTCAAAAATCGTGCCAACAGCCTTGGATATGACTATGTTGTTGTAACCGATGATCCTCAATTTCAACTTCTGATGCACAACTAAAAGTTTCCTTGGGTTTCTACTAAAACCTGAAGACTGGTTAAAAGAGTATGGAGGGAAAAACGAAGACGTCCTAGCTCAATAGGGAACAGGGAGTTCGTGCAATTTATTAGTTATCGCTCTCCTAGGAGAGTGGAACTTGTGCCGTCTTCCATCAAATGGTTGTTGCCTACCACACCATCAGTTTTGTAACATATTGGATCCCAAGGAAAGTAGTGTATTTTCTACTTCTAATCAGAAGCTGTATGACTATAAACAATATGATTTAGGAGATTATGTGCTTTAAATTAAGGCCCTGCTATTCTAAACTTATGTTGGATCCCAAAACGTGTGTGGAACCCATTTCAAATTATTCTCTACCATAAGTAAGTTGTCTAGATTACATGGAAATGAGTTTTTTTATCTAATTTTAATTGACTGTACGAAGAGATTGAATCGATTTAGTAATATTTTTTAAGAAAAATCTTTGTTAACAGTTGTGAACAATCGGTCATTGGATGGTTCTTCGCTTCTCGTGCACTTGGTTAAGAGCCAAGTCTATCTTAGCTACTCTTTCTTTGTAACTTGTTTGATGGATAGAGTTACAAGAGGCGGCCAAGCAATGCAACACATGCGAAGCACCACTCTGCTCCATGATGTGGATTCCTTTTTAACCATGGAATGTGGTACAGGTAAAGCGCATAATCATATGGCCACACTTGTTGCTAAAAGACATGAAGAGCTCAAACCTTAGAGGCCTTTTTCACTTTTCAATCGTTTTGTTCATCCAGAACGAATGGCAGGAAACCATGCAAAATGTGATAAGAGATGATGAAAAAGGCATACCCTCTCCCTTCACTACTTCTATGTCTGTCTAAAAACTTCTGTTAAATTTTGTTATCTCCAAATATAGCCAACAATTGCTTGACGCTTTTGGTTAGCCTAATAAGTACAGTTTTACATAGAGGACAAACAGTAGGACCTCAGGAGCTGTGCTAAGCATGCTCTCTTCCCACAAAATAAGCACCTTTATTGAAACTATGATGTGGATAATTATGCCCCTTTCACCACATTCACTGCAAATTTCCCCCCTTAAATTCTTCCCCATCTGCCTCATTTCCCATCCATCAACTTTCTTGTAAGTGCTCAAACCAATACCTCCACCACCAATATCTACTTCCCTCATTCGTGATAAAATAAGCTTTAAAAAAATGAAGTTTGCAACTGGTATCACATCTACTTCCTTTCTGCTCCTAGTTTTAGTTTTCTCTGTGGCTCATGGTGATCCCCTTGTGCCTTCCCTCATCATCTTTGGGGACTCTGTTGTTGATGTCGGTAACAACAACAAACTCATCACAATCATCAAGGCCAACTTTCCTCCTTATGGAAGAGACTTTGTTACTCACGTCCCAACTGGGAGATTCTGCAATGGAAAGCTGGCCACAGACTTCACTGGTAATTGAACAGTTCCCCAGGAACAAAGCCCTTCATTCTTCTTCTCATTTAAGTCTGATGGAGTTTTCTGTTATTTTGTTGGTTCATGCACAGCTGAGTACCTTGGTTTCACCTCATACCCGCCTGCATATCTTAGCCAAGATGCCAGAGGAAGCAAAATCCTGACTGGAGTTAATTTTGCTTCAGCTGGTTCTGGCCTTTATGATGGGACCGCCCGGTTATATGTAAAAACTCAATTAAGAGCTCTCTCTCTTCCTCTCATATCAACACCAACAAAAGTCCCAACATTCTCTTGTTAACTTTGCAGGGTTCTGTTTCTCTAACCCAGCAATTGAACTACTACAGGGACTACCAAGCAAAAGTTGTAAGCATGGTAGGACAAGCCAAAGCCAGTGAGATATTCTCTGGTGGTATCCATCTCTTGAGTGCAGGTAGTAGCGATTTTATTCAGAACTATTACATCAACCTTCTTCTTAACAGAATCTACTCACCTGATCAATTCTCCGACATTCTCATGAGATCTTACTCTACTTTCATTCAGGTATGTTATGCAGTCTCACTTTCTGAATGGAGTTCTCTTGAAAATTTTACTATCTCGATGGAAGTTACTATGGAAAGAGCATAAAAGGTCGATACGATTGAATGAATGTATGCTCATCAAACTGTCAAAACACTATAATGTTTATATCGTTAGTTTGAATCAAAGCCCAAGTAAATTCCTTGCAAAGAAATGAGAAACGGGACCAATATAAAAACTTTTTAACTGAAGGATGCGCTTCTCAAATAAACATCAACTAAAAAACCCTCTGTTCTAATTTGTTCAGGAGTGTAGTTATACTGACAAGAATGATATTGACACAGAAATTATATGCACTGGGAGCAAGAAGGATAGGAGTGACAACCCTGCCACCAACAGGTTGTTTGCCTGCAGCCATCACACTCTTCGGTATGGGAAGCAACCAGTGTGTTGAGAGGTTAAACAACAATGCCATCTCCTTCAATAACAAATTAAACAGCACTTCTCAAAGTCTAGTGGATAAGCTCCCTGATCTAAAGCTTGTGGTCTTCGATATCTACAAACCCCTTTTGGACATGATCTTGAAGCCAAGTGACAATGGTAATGTTCACAATCTACAGAAAAATTTAGCAGTCGATATCTTAAGCATAAGACACAATATGATACGCATTTATTCCTGAGCATAGAAATTGAGTTCAACGGCCAAGGCATTTTAATTTTCCTTTTAACATACGAAACTAGAAATATTTACAAAATCTCTCGTCGCTTGCTCTACTGTAAGTACTTATCACCCATGCCATGGAGTTAAATTGTTTACCAAGTGCACAAAACATCATACTAGCCTTGATGATAACATTGTATAATACACTAAATGCAGTTTTCTTGACAGGTTTCTTTGAGTCACGAAAGGCTTGCTGTGGAACAGGGACATTGGAGACCTCACTGCTGTGCAATGCCAGGTCGGTAGGAACATGCTCCAATGCTACACAGTATGTGTTCTGGGACGGATTTCATCCCTCTGAAGCTGCTAACCAGGTCCTGGCTGGCGATCTACTTGAACAAGGAATAGCACTTATTTCTTGAGACCACTCGGTTCACAATTAGAACCATCATGTCTTTCAATTATGTTTTATATGCTCGCATGTCTGAATGCTTTGAGTTCTTGGGTGTGGTCAATATCCTATATAGCTATCTATATACACAAAGCGAAAACTGCTTGTGCTTTTACCGTTTTGAAAGGATACCTGTGAATCAATTGAATAAGATACATGCTCTTGTTGAAAAAACTTGTTGAAAACTTTTTTATTTCGGTTTTGGTTTTGTTTCTTTCGGTTTTTTAAAATTATAAAAAGTGATATTTATTTTATGCTTTATAATATAATTTACTGTTAACTAAATATATATTATTAAAATATTTAATATATTAATTATTAGTAAGAACTATAAATAATTTAATTTAATATTATGTATTTAATTAAATTATTTATATGAACTATTAATAATTTAATATATTCAATTATTAATTATTAATAATATAATAATATATTATTAGTAAATATAATTAAATTTAAAATATCATCAAAATATATAAATTTCAAATAATATAGTAATTTTTAGATAAAAAGTTAAATTTTAAAATTTTTATTTTATTAATTAATAATTAATTAATAAATATTATATAAGAGATTAAAATAAATTTATGTAATTAAAATAATTTTTTTAAGTTTATATAATATATAATTATTATTATTGACATTAACAACCAAACTTTTTATTTGAAAAAAACAAAAATTAATAATAAAAAATTACAAAAAATAGAAATATAACGAAACAACTTCTTAGCAACCCGAACGATTCGGTTATTGATTTTTGGAACATTTGTGCCCAAAGTTATGAATACCGTACCGGACTCTGTATCGGATTGAATTTTAGAATAGAACTGTACTGCTACTGGTCAGTACTAGGTACCGTTTCGGGTAATTTTTTAAATTTATAAAATAGTTCCTAAAATTTTTAAAATTTACAAAATAGTCCATTCGGTATTTCAAATTTCCAATCCACTTCCGAAGTCCAAATCCAATTTCAGTTCAACATTCACAAAACCCATTCATGATTTAACTTCAATATCTATTTCCAAGCTGAAATCTAACATCCATGCAAAATATTTTACCCAAATCCACCATCTAATCCAACACTGGATGTTCACAAACACAACACAAATTTTTTACCCAAATCTACCATCCAATCCACTATCAAAGAATCAAAATGTCATGAAAAATGAAAAAAAAATATACACCCAAACAATCGGGTCTTCGGGTTGACGTCAGGTCACGTCTTGGTGATGCGTCTGATGTGCGACGGACGATGCAATGTGGCTAGGACAGTCAATGACGACGTGCTGCGGAGAAAGGACCGAAGGAGTGATGGCTGAGGTAGGGAAAAAGTTTCGAAAATTGCAAGTTAGTCCTTAAAATATCCAAAACT
>JANVCL010000004.1:25875624-25889350 GCA_026546855.1 Erythroxylum incrassatum | reverse complement strand
AAAATTAAAATTATTATTATTATTATTAAATTCCTTATTATTATTAATTATATATATATTATTAAACTCCTTATTATTATTATTAATTTTTTTCTTATAATTATTAAATTTATTACTCTTAATAATAATAATAATAATTATTATTATTAATTTTCTACTAACTATTACAAATTATTTATTTATTTGTATTATTATTATTATTATTATTATTAAATTCCTTATTATTATTAATTTTATTCTTCTTATTATTAATTTATTATTATTATTATTAATTTTCTACTTACCATTATTCTTATTAATATCATTTTTATTAATTATTAAATTCATTATTATTATTATTAATTTTCTTCTTATTCTTATTATTTTTATTCTTATTAATTATTTTTATTAATTTTCTACTTGCTATTGTTAATTTTATTATTATTATTATTATTATTATTATTATTATTATTATTAAATTTCTTATTATTAATACTTTTCTTCTTCTTAAAATTAATATTATTACTATTATTATTATTTTCTTATTATTTATTATTATTATATTTATTCTTCTTCTTATTATTATTATTAAGAAGCATAAAAAAGTCTTCAACAAATAACTATATTCTTGGAATAGCTAAAGATACCTTTTGATGATCTTTAGCTATTCTAAAAATTAAGGAATATCTAATTTTAGGATTAAATATTCTTGTATTTTTGTCTAAGCAAACAAAGGATTATTTAAACTTTAAAAATTTAGGAATAGAATTCCTATTCATGTGAACCAAACATGCGCTTAGGTTCTCTCTCCTTCAATATGTGCAAACCCTAGTCATTGGCTGCATAGATTTGCTCTACTTTGATCTCATGGGTACTCTCTTCCTTTCTCCCTTTCTCACTTCTTCCGTTTATTGTCTACTGAGAAATTTTTTGGTTGCATCTTTTGTATTAATGTTTTAAAGATTTGATTGTGTTCTTCTGAATTTTGTAATTCATTTGACTGCTTTCACATTAAGGCCAGTCCTTATAAATCTACAATTATGTACTCAAATGCCTTTATTTTTCATTTTTGAGACTTTGTTTAGATAGTGAAACCATTCATTTGTTTTTCTTGTAAGAACTATTTTGTCTTTTGGGTCTGTGAAGACCATTTTTTGTGAAAATTTCAAACTTTTCATAATTTATGAAGCGTTTAGTGTGTGTTGAAGAGTTTTTTTTTGGTTACAACGGAAAAAATTAAGCAATTACAACATAAATCTCTGGAAACATATCCCGGCCATGTCCTCTAGGAGGAAAGGGAGGCACCCTGGAGAGGTGGTATGGAGAACAGACAAACCGAGGCCATAGATAACGGCAGAATGGGCGAGCCAATCCGCGCAGCGGTTGCCCTCTCTGTAGATATGGCGAGGTCGTACAACCCAATTTTGTGCTAACAGCTCATTGATCTGCCGGACGAGGGGGTCAGGGGACTGAGACCGTGCAGTGTGGGAGGAGATGGTCATTGCCGCCTCTAGGGAGTCAATCTCGAGCTCAACCCGATGGTACCCTAAATCCCAAGTAAGCTGTAGACCAGAGAGAATGCACCACAATTCTGCTGTAAGGGGTAAACACCTACCGATATTCTGAACAAAGCCACTAACCCAAGCGAGTTTTGAAGAGTTTTTGACTCGACGGCGAGTTTATAACGATCAATAATAGGAATTGTCATTACAAACATAAAAAGATCTGCTTAACTAATAATGCTTCCTCCTTTTTTGCGGAAAAGTAGCAGTACACGTATGTGTAAGACGATTATGACATCTGATGACCTAAAAAGTCCCCTTTTATCAACTCACTCACATTTACAACTTTTATCACACTTTTGTAATTAATTGCATGCAAGTTGCAACTCGTTTTGGCGTTTTCAAGAGATAAAAATTCGTCACAATTACAATGTGTGATTAATTGCATGCAAGCTGCAACTCGTTTTGGCGTTTTCAAGAGATACAAATAATCCAACTTCCTCATCACAATTACAATGGCTGTTGGGACCAACCTAAAGCTGGATGTCTGGACAAACACCTCTAGGCATATCTCATTCAACCGTACAAACTAGATGTGAATGCCCACTTGCGTACTAGTTGCAGTGGCAAGCTTTTTGTTCCTTTGGATGAGTAGGATAATATTACAATAACAAGCAAGTCTGTGATTATCCCACTAATTGAATGCTTTTTGCAGGAAGGGTAAAACGTAATTAAGTGACTGCTCTTGATTGGATATAAGCAATTTTTGTAACAAGATCTGGTGCCAATTAATTGGATTACATGAAACTAATTAATCATTAATTTTTTTATCCTTTCTTTTTAGAAAGATAAATATTTCGATGAGCGGCTGATGCTGTTAAAGTTTTAAAGGCGTAACAAAAGTCAAATGGAACTTGTTCTCATCCAAATGTAGAAGAAATAATAGTATGGAACTTATAGTCAAATTATTATTATTTTAAAATTTTATAAACTAATTAATTTATTTTATTTTTATTTATTTTGTACGAAACAATTCAATAGTGAATTTCATATCAAAGAATAGTAAGGAAAATTTACCTTTGACAGTTTTTGCTTAAGTTAGTACATAATAGTTTGGAATAATTGTAATAAATATAATTATCTTGGATATTAAAATTTCCAATTTTATATATTGGAAATTAGAATTTTGTACATTTTGGTGATTTTTATATATTTTATATGTACTAATAATTTTTATTTGCTTATGTGATAATATTTTAGTACTAAAAATCCGTATCATTTGTGACATCTTCTATTTTATGGTCACCATTGCAAAAAATTTATCGATCAAGCAATTAAATTGTTAAATTTAATAATATTATTTGTGACAAACACGAACACATTAGTAATAAATTTATTGCAACATGTGATCTTTATTTAGCGACAACATTATTGTAACATATTACATTCATACTTGTAACGAAATCTATTAAATAATATGGTCACTGATGCAATTTTCTTTTATCACTAATGCAGTTCTATTATTGAATTGATAATTTTCTTTGTGATAATAATAAATTAAACACATTAGTGGCAATATTTTTTGTAAGAACAAAATTTCATTTTTGTGACAAAATGATGTTAACACTTTTACCTTAAAATATTAGTGACCAAAAAGTAATGGATATTGATAAAAAAACACGAGTAACAAATATTTTGTCAATAGTTTCAATTATTTTAGTGGCAATGATGCTGTTACAATAAAATGAAGTATTATTACGACTTAATTCGTCACTACTTTATATTGTTTGTGACGACAAATTTGTCATAAATATGTAAAATTTGTCACTACAAGAAATTTTAATGTCGGTATTTTTGTCAGAAAAAACATGTTACATAATTGTGATCATTTTTTAAATTAGTCAATATTTCATTAGTGTAACAGAAGTATATTATTGTTTTTAGTGACAACTATTGCTTTCACTATAAATACAATTTCTTGTAGTGAGTATAGATACCTCACAGAGAAAGCAAACTAGCAACAAAGGGAATAATAAGCAAGTGATAGCGAAGGGTAGGATTTTGAAACAATCAGTTACAGGGAGCAAGTATAATTATCAATAAAAGAAAAATCTATATTTTCAATATTGCTTGATTTTATAAATTTAATATCTCCATATTGTATTATCATAACTAGAACACCATTATAGAATTGACTTCAATTTCATATCTAAAATGAAAACACTTCTAAGGATAACATTTCCTCACAGCTAATGGGAGAGAGTTTTGCTCGTGCAAAATGCCTTAGTAACCTTATCCTTGGTACCTTGTGTCTTGGCTCTTTTTTAGTATATATTAAGTCAACGTGCCGCATTTTGGAGTACGTATAAACAGAGAGAACCAGTTTTGCTTAGAAAATCTGATGAGCTGAAAATTTGTACTAGGAAAGTTATGTCACTCAGTACCAAGTTATCCAGAATATTATTGATTAAAAAAATAAGAATTTTATTGACTAGGTACTGCATTGAGAACAAGCCTAACCTAATATTGAAAAAACATTTATTAGAGAGATCGTACAATGATCTAAACACTAATCTAGCAACACTAGCCTTGAGAGTCTAAAACTTTTCTTTTTTCAAGTCCACCGGTCATATATCACCACAAATGGCTTCAACAGCTAACCGGTATTGATCCGCGTTGCAGCGCAAGGGGCCAAAAGTTGCTTCTGCCACCTTCAAACTACATTTTTCATTCCCAATACATGCACTCTGCACAATTTCTAAACTACTCTTTGCATGGCATTTTCTATCTAAATGGAAATCTCCACAGATTCCTCTTGGCAGACCAAAACTGGCGAATTTTATGTCTTTGAAAACCTTCCCTCCTTGACATGATAGTTCCAAAGTGTTGCGTTCGTATGCATTAGCACAGACTGTTCCAACTGTAACAGTTTCAACACTCACAAGATCTGGTGTGCCTCCAAATTCTTCGAATAAAACAAGTTCATTGTCATCTGCTTTAAGGAAAGATCGCGGAATATGGTACCTGCGAAGTAGCACTTGTGAGTAAGCAACCAATTTCTGTGTCAAGAAACGAAAAGACGCATTCTTAGTTCTTACCATCTTTGAGAAGATTTGCCGCAGTTCGTTCTACATTTAGAAGGACTGTATTTTCCTCGGTAATCGCATTCGCCAATACATCCATCTTCACTTGTCATATAGCTTGGCCAATACCTTCCGATGCTATGGCCGTTGACCCAAGCCATTCCCTTACCCAATCCAAGCAAGTCCACCACAACAGGATCCTCACCCGTTGGAGCTTTAAATGTAGTCTGCAACATAGCAAAACCATTAGTTCGATACCAACACCAGCATCTACAAGTACTGAGATTTCAACAAATTACCTTATACCAAATAAAGGGCTTATTAGCAGGACGACTATCTTCAGTCCATTCTAGGTTAGAACCAAGTTTGTGCGTTCCGATATCTACTCCGTCAAGACCGGTCTTATAAACCCATTCATTAACAGAAAGATCATTTTCAACTTCGCCTTCAAGTCCTTCTTTTGGCCTTCGGATTAACTTAACAGGACCACGGATTCCATTTTTGCCTTCATCATAAAATTGGCCATAGTTCTGAGGAAAGCATAAAACAGTAAAATTATTACATGAAAATATGATCCGGTGTAATTTATAATTAAATATAGAGAGGTAAAAATTTTACTTGAAGTCCAACTGTTGTGCTGATCAAGCTCATATAATTGGTTCCATTCACCAAGTTAATCACTTTCTCGAAAGTGAACTCGAATTTACCATTAAGTGCCCATTGCGTTCCTAACAAATTCAATTAGTTTACACATTAGAAACTACATAATTTTCGTTGAAATTTGTGGTTCAACTAGAAAAAGTGCCCATCAATTTCACCAAAGTGTTCTCCGTTGACGAATCCATGAACCACATGTCCATGGGTATGCACTTGTAGAACAAAATGATCGAGAGATTTCCAATAAGGAGCATCTTGATTGTATTCAAACCTGTGGATATGAAAATGAGAATATGAGCCTATCTTATAGATAAAGATTCATAATGATAAGCAAAGATAAGTGATGCAAAAGTACAAGTGCATACTTGGTCATAAGCCACAGATAATCGCTTGTACCATTTGTGGCTCTTTTTTGATCCAAAAGACAATTTGAGGTCATTAAGGGACCCTTAATAGCCGACAGTTTGTTAAGCTGAATAAACTTCTCGGATCTCCAAGACCACTTCAATTTATAAGGCTCTTCAAAATCATCCGCTGCATTTGGTTTCTTGACCATTACAGATGTTTGGGAATTTACCTATCAAAGATCATGGCAGCTTAGAAAACACTAGTAAATACCAGAATTGGACAGCTTATAAGCCTAATTTATATACCTTAGCAGTGTTGTAGACCTCGGTGTAGCAGTCAGGGAGGATGGTTACAGACCAAGCAGGAACGTTATATTGATTACCTTCAAAATCGAAGACATGGGCATCTTTTTGATCTGGATTTGACAAAAAGCAACTCCTCTTTCCTTCGTGAGAGAATATTGTAATCTGCAAGTTGAAAAATAGGACAAGTCAGTCAAGTTCTGCATAAGAACTACAAATAGCATTGCTTGTTAACTTCAAAATAGGTGAATAATGATACTTACATATCTACCGCCGCCTTGATCAAGAGACTCTCTCTCGCCATATACGAGATTTGCCTCCATCGAGTATAACAACAAATGTAGATCTCTCAAATGACCCCACTTAGGTTGATTTAAATTTCCTAAGTTGGAGATAAAGAGAAAGGGGGGAAAATTACAAATTAGGTCAAAGTATATAATTACAACGATTGACAATTTAACTGAACATGACAAGGATAAATTCTCTTTACCATATTCATCAAGTGGTGCATCATAATCGTAAGAGGTGGTGATGTATGGACCGCCAGCTGACGTATCAAAGTTAGTGCCACCGTGGTACTAATGCGAAGAGCGAAAGACAAAGTTAGTATCTTATGTAAATCTATATGAACACTTTCTTATTGAAATGATTGGAGAATCAAACCATATAATAATTTTGGACGGTGCCACTTCTCTGGAAGAATCTCGCAACAGAGAAAGCAAGGTCCTCAGCAGTTCTATGTGGGTCCTGAGAGCCCCAGTTCTTGTACCTACATGGGCATTTTTTCAACAAAATGAAACATGATCACTAACTCGAATCACTCGGTGACCTAGCACAAAAGAAACACGTATAACAAACCAGCCACTCCAATTCTCAGTCCACATCTTGGGAGTATCGTTTTTGGGACTGTGCCACCAATCGCAGTAATAACCATTACAGGCACTGAGCTGTAAGATAAAGAAATAGTGGTTGATTTAGATGGAGAGCAAATGAGAAGGAATAAATACAAAGAAATTATGAAGAGAAAAGCCAATGGTTGAATGAAGCATACAATGCCTTCTGGTGCATTATCCTGCTGACACATAATCCATGGAACGTCAAGCTTGTAGCCTTTAGCAAGATTTGCACACCACTCCACATATTTCCATCCGTCATCTTTATAAGCCCACTCCACATTTCCGTATTCATTTTCAATCTTTTGGAATTTTTACAGCAAACACAAAATGCCAAGCCATTAGCATAATAATTAAGTAAAAGCAACGAAAATGAAGCTTGGCATTAAGAAAGCAAACCTGAGCCATGATAATTGGACCTCCTTGTGAAGCAAAAAGTCTATGTTTCTTCATCATCTCCACAATCAGTGTTACGAAAGTTTGCATTTCTTTCTATATTTACCATACAAAATAGGAAAGAGCATTTTAATACACGATTTCAAATAAGAGAGATGCTGACAAATATTATAATTCTAATTTTAAAACAAAATTTATCATTTTACCTTAAAGATTTCATTGTTAGTCCTCATCTTAATACCAGGTATGTTGTGCAACCAAACAGGTAGTCCTCTGTCAAATGTTAATTAATATAAAATAGAAGACACTGTTAGCGTAAGTTTAAAGAAGCATGTAAACAATAGAAAGCTTGTTTAAGTTTTAATAATCAGTAATCACCCATAAGTCCATTCTGCACAGACATATGGACCAATACGAAGTATCGCATAAAGTCCTGCTTCTTGAATGGTCTTTATGAATCTAACCAAGTCCAAGTGTCCTGAGAAGTCATACTGAAACAAATAAAGATAAAGATTAATACGAAGTCTATTGCGGGTTCAATGTCACTTAACTCTCCGAAATGGTGGGGGAAAAGAAGAAACCTGACGACGTTGAGGTTCATGGTGATTCCAAAAGACGTAAGTCTCAATAGTATTAAGGCCACCTTCTTTGGATTTTTTCATTAAGGAAGGCCACATCTACGAAGAATCAAAACGCATATAAATGTTCACGAAACAAGCACCAAAAAGCTTTACAAGATAAAAATAGCAATGCGAGTAAGGACTCACTTTAGGAGTGCTACGGGGATAGTGAATTGCACCAGAGATAATAATCTTTCGTTCTCCATCAATAACGATCGCTCTATTATCATATGTAACTTCATAGGCTGAACAAACTGAGATAAACAATAAGAGAGTAGCGCAAAATGCTGAGAAAGAATTCATTATACCCATGTGAGTTAACAAATAATTAAAAGAACTCACAGGGTGGAGACTGTACCAAATGATACAAGTGCCCTGTAATTTATAGTGGAGTATTGTAGGGTTGGATGGAGAACAAATATGTATCAAGTTGTTCAAGTAAAATCCAAGTAGTATCTGATCATGATCCTTTTTAGTAAAAGATTTAGGAGAAGTGCCAGATCTAAGCTGTTAAGAACTGGAAATATAAGACAACAACTTGGATAAATGTTTGAAACTAATGAACTGAAAATTTTTCATAATAAGATCACGGTTGATTTTGATCGTAGAAGGATTCTGCTTAAATCCAATACAAGATCTTAACAATCTGGTACCTCATGGATTTCAAATCCAATATCTGTAACCTGGAAGCAAACGAGCAAACAAATTCATCATTACAAGCTTCTTATAATATACTTCAGGCTCTATGTTTGAATATTCGACTTCAAAAATTATTATGTTCATGAGAAATGTTTTTCTGTGACTATGCACATCTAACTATTGTATCGAGTTATTGTTTTATTCTGTATTAATAGCAAATCTCACCAACTAGGAATGAATTTGAATTGAGAGCACATTTAGAGACTAATTCAATATTTGGATATGTACGACCTTATCAAATGTAAGAATATTATAGAAATTTAATTTTGCAATTTTGTTTAAAAGCAATTACAAATTTATAATACACAATCTATAAGCCTTACTAGATGCTGATCTCATTTTGCAATTGGGTTGAGGGGTTCTCATTGATTCTGCAATTAAAGATATTTTTATGAAGAAATTGGTGTTAATTTATTTTCTCTCACATATTTCACCAATAAATTACAAGAAGATTAATTAAAGGAATGTTACTAAAATACAAATTTTGTAGATTAGTACTTCAAAAATTGTTGAACCCCAATATTTTAGAGAAGGAACAACAATTCCTAGTTAAATGTAAATTATTCCAATTAAAAACCATGATTCCCCACTAGAATAATAACCTAACTCCAAAAAAACTTTTATTAGATAAGTTGAATGAGAAGGAGATCATAATTTAAATAGTGCAAAATTTCATGTGACTAATTTAAAAGTTTTAGACTCTCCTCTTAAATGAATCTAATTGCACTTATATCATATTAATCACTCGCCCTTAACCATATCAAGGTTTATTTTTATTGGATTAAGCTTTTTCTCCACTTAAAGGATTCTAAGCCTTTATTTTAATATGGGTTTGGTCAAGCTTGAGTGACTCAGGTTCATTTTAACCACTCATTTCTAATAACAGTTATTAGGTTTTAAAGGGAATCAAGAAGAAACTGGAGCAAGTTCCAGTAAGTTAATACATTATTTGTATTGATCAGCTCGATAATGCAAGGATCCAAAAGTATTTTCATCCACTTGGAAAGTTCTACTTTGGTTGATAAGACACGTGTAAACCAAATGAAACATATTTGTTCAATTTTATGTTTTATCATATTACTTATTGTCTCCTGGGCGTGAAAATTTTAAAGTGTTGCCTTCACGTGGATGAGCACATGCTTTCCCAACTATAATAGTCTCAAACATTTAGGATATTCTAAATGCTCTAACTATATCTGCTTTCATAAAGCCTTTTAGAATTAACTCCCTATCATCAAAACATTAACTCCATTTTGAAGTACCTCTCAAGTATTTCAAATTCTATTTCACTATTTCATAGTGAACTTTTCTTAGATTAGATAAGAATTTGTTCACTAACCTAACAATCTGTGCAATATTTAGCCTTATATGCATTGTAACATACATTAGAGACCCTATTATGGATGAGTAGGGAATAGAAGACATGTCATCTTTTTCCTTTTCTATTAAGGGACATACACGCTTGCTTAGCATGAAGTGATGTGTTAGTAGCATACTAACTGACTTGACATTCTTCATATTGAACCTTTCTAGCACCCGTTTAATATAGCTTTCCTGTAACAACTATAATTTCTAACTCTTATCCCATGCTATCTCCATGCTTAAAATTTGCTTTGCAAGTCATATCAAAAGATTTAGACAAATCCTTCATACAAAAGATTTTTAAACAAATCCATCTTCAACTTTTGGATTCTACCAACATCTTGACCCATAATTAGCATATCATTAACATGTAGAAGAATAATGAAATTCTCATTTTTGAACTTCTTGAAATATACACACGCATCGACATAAGCTTGCTTGTAACCATAATCTATTATAAAAAGGTTGAACTTTTGATACAACTACCTTAGAGCTTGTTTCAACCTATATAAACTTTTCTTTAACTTACATACCAAATTCTCCTTTTCTTTGACTTTGAAACCTTCTAGATGCTCTATGTATTTTTCCTCTTCCAAATCTCCATGCAATAAGGTTGTCTTAACATCCAACTACTTAAGTTTAAGATCTAAATAGGGAATGAAATCCAAAACTTTTTGAATTGAATTCATCTTTACCACTAGTGAGAAGATTTCATTAAAATCTATACCTTTCTTTTGCCTGAATCATTTCACCACTAGTCTTGCCTTATGCTTTACTAACTTGTCACCATCTTTCTTCATCTTAAACACCCACTTATTCTTCAGTACTATTTTACCTTTGGAAAGCTCCATAACCTCATGTGTATCATTCTTCTTCAGAGAGCTCATCTCTTCCTTCATAGATGCTAACTATAGATCTTTATCATCACAAGATTAAACTTCTTGCATATTCGCTTGCTCCCCCTTAATTGTAACCAATAGATATTTTGCACTCGAATATCTATTAGAAAGCCTTGTCTCATTTGTTGACCTTTGAAGTTGTGTTTCATCAAATGTTAGATCCAATTGCTCCCCTTGCTCATTATCCTCAATAGTTTCATCATCAACATTTTTTGGATGTGTTTCATGTAGCTCGTCATTATTAGACTGTATCTGATCATCATCAATGTCTGTTTGTTCACATACTTCATCTCCTTCTCCTACAAACTACTTAGCATTAGAAGAAAAATTAACAATATCATAGGATGAGCTATTATGAGTTAACTTATCTTCTCTTAGAAGATCAACACCTTTTTAGTGCTCCTGGGATACCACATCCCTACTCCTAACCACATTTTTCTTCTCTGTGTTATAGATTCTAAAGACAAATTTTCCATCACCATAGCCTAACAAAGATGCACAATATTGCCTTTGAATCAAGTTTTTGTCTCTAATCCTTGGGTACGTGTCTAAATATCTTACAACCAAATACTCTTAGATGATGATATGTAGTATTTTTACCAAACCATGCTTTCTTGAGAATATCAAAATTCAACATAACTGAGATAGTTTGGTTGATCAAATAGACCGTGGTTTGGACGGCTTCATCTCAAAATGTCTTCAACAACTTAGACATTCTATGCATCCAACGAACCTTCTCTATGATAGTTATGTTCATTTTCTCAGCAACCCTATTATATTGTGGAGTTCCTGATTCGATTTTCTAATATCTAATGTCATGCGATGTCTAGTATTCTTTAAACACCTTGGAAGTATACTCCCCCTCCATTTTATGTTTGCAAGCACTTCAGCTTCCTCTTATCTTCCCTTTCCACCATAACATGAAACTTTTGGAAAGTTTCAAATATTTGACTCTTATCTCTCAACATAAATACCTAGGTCTTTCCCAAAGCATCATCAATTAATGTAAGAAAATATTTTTTACCTCCTAATGACTCCTCCTCAATAGGACCACAAACTCTAAATGTATCAACCTCAATATCTTCGTCTTTCTTATAGATTGTTTCTTAAAAGAGACTTTGAGTTGCTTTCCTGTCAAACAATGATCAAAAGGATTTAGAGGTAATGCATTTTTAACTGGGATAAGGGATTTACTAACCAGCAACTTATATTTCCTTTTTGCTCATATGTCCCAAGCATCGATGCCATAGATTTGGAGAAATTTCTTCTTTGATTGTGTATGCTTCTCCACCACCACATTCCTTTAATTATGTTTTGTATAATGTGCAACTTAATTCTCCTCGAGCAACAATTAGTGTTCTTTTAGACAATTTTCACTTCCTATCCCTAAAAATGTGTTAAATCCTTCTCTATTTAACATGTTTGTTGATAATAGATTTAGTCTTAAATTGAGAATATGTCATAAATCTCTCAAGGTCAGTAAACATCTAACATTTATTTAAACTCAGTATCACCTATACCGATAATTTTAGTGAAACTTTGATTACCCATCTTTACTCTCCCAAAGTTTCCATTCTTATAGTTTAAGAACTACTCCACTTTTTTGAAGCAATGATACGACACTCTTGTATTAATTAGCCACTCAGAACTCGAATCACTAACATGAAAGTAATCACTTATCGCACAAACTAGGGATACCTCCTTATCCATTCTTGAAGCAATTGTAGTTGTACTCTTATCATCACCATCATTTTGATGATCTTAGTTTTTGTGATCCCTCTTCCATTTATAGTAGAACCTTTTTATGTGTCTTGACTTATCACAATAATGGAAGGTCTTCACATCTTTATCATCTCTAGACTTTGATTGATTCTTAGACTTGCCATGTCCTTTGGGACCCCTGTTCTTGCTCCTTCCCTACTCTCCATCAAGAAAGTCTGTACATTTTCAACTCTCGTCTCTTTTCTTCTGATTTCTTCATTGAATATACTCTCTTTAATTACATCCAAAGGGAGCACACCTTCAAGAATTAAATTGCTAATTATCACATGCGTCTCCCAATTATCCGATAACAAACTCATCATTAAGAATGATTTTCATTATTGCACATTTGTTGATTATATCCTGGAAATCACTCAGATGCTTTGACACAAATTTCTCTGCTTCAACTTTAAGTTTACAAGTCTTTTAATTAGAGAAGCCTTATTATATGCATTCTTCCTTTCGTAGAGTCCTACTAGCTTTTTCTACAACTCAAAAGGATCTTTCTTTAGAGACATAAATATGCTAATATCAATCTATAATCGGATCGCGCCTAGATTTTTTTTAATTCATCTTCTCCCATTTTATGTTTGACATCGTTTTGAAGGACCATCATCCTTCACACTTTTATCTACATCAATAGGATCAAAGAGATCCTTATAATACAGAAGGTTCTCCATAATGGGCCTCCAAAAAGAGTAGTTTGGTAACGTCAGCTTGATCATATAGCTGCTTTCACCTTCCATCACAATGGCTATGAGACCACTTGTTAGGAGAAAAGAGAAAAAAAAAGCAACCAAAACACAGTTCTCTAAAAAGACAACTTAATAGCAATAACAAAGAAGTCTAATCAAGTTTAATCATATAATACCAGTAAGAGAACAAAAACTCAATAAAGAGATGAACATAAAGATTTACGTGGGAAACTCTCCAGAGGAGAGAAAAAATTTATAGGTCAAACCAACAAGCAAATTCACTAATCACAAATAAGGGTTTATAAAATTTGATCTCTCGCCTCCTAACAATAAGTTGTCTTATAAAGATTCAAGATTGAAATCAAAGTTGATGTACAAATTAACAAACTAACAACCCAACCCCAAAATCAATCAAGTAAGGATGAGAATAAGAAACTATGTTAAGTAAATTATAATGCATATATTTTGGACTTAATATTTATTGATTTGCGAAATTGGTATTCATAAATTAATGAAATTATTTGTTAAAT
>JANVCL010000004.1:25829482-25844305 GCA_026546855.1 Erythroxylum incrassatum | reverse complement strand
AGTCATTACACTTAAGAGAAGTTTCCCCAATGAATGTTTATTAATAATTGCAATTTTATGTCGAGGATCCATAATAGTATGGTAACATTGGTACCCGAAACCAAGGTATTTTTCCATCTAATTTTCAGATTTTATTATTATTTCAATTTGTGATTTTTCCTTTTATTTTATATAATTGCCGTGACAAAATACCCTTTCTATTTTCGTCTAAATTAGCTAACCGTTACTGTTAAAGATTCCTCGTGGGAACGACATCCGCTTACCGCTACTACATTAATTTGTTTTAATGGAAGTGATTTCTTTTATACTTGGTTGCAGACGACAGCATCACTAGGATAACATGACCTAGGTTAAATGACACATTGTATGTGGTTGTTGCCTTGATTAATCGGTTTTTTTAATTCGTAATACTACTACCCAATTGAGTCTAGAAATCGTATCCTAAGTTATTCGATAGTTAGGTTTAGTTAATGATCGTATCTTGATTAAACACTACCTAAAAGAAATTTTGGGTTAATTATTAACCTATGATTAATAGTTGCTAGAAGAGGCTTGAGAACAACAAATCAATGAAATATGTTTAATTAGGGTATAGGTCGAGATTGAACTAAAAAACCAAATCTTTATTGAATTTACTACTTTTATCATTTTTCACATGTTTTCGTAATTTATTTTTATTATTTTAGTTTTATTTTATTTTCTTGTTTGAAAAATCCAAAACCCTCCGTTAAATATAAACACCAGTTACTTTCATTTTGAAAACTTTACACACATTCTCTATAGGTCGACTTAGATTCACCACTGTTATAGTAGTAGCTTAGTTTATTTTAACTAGCATTATTTTTTGGTCATGAGTTTATTTCGGGCTCATAGAGATAAGCTATAACCCAAGGAAGCCTATATCCAAAATGAATGCAAGGATAAGTTTAAGGTAGGCTTCTGAGTGTGATTTAGCGAGGAAATCGGAGAGGAAGAATCTTAAAAATTGCAAGTATTTTGAGTTGGTAGTGGGTACTACAGCAACAAAAGATTTGGCTTCTTTTTTAGAATTTTTTTTTTGGTAAATTTTTTTTTTAGAACTTGCTTATAGTTATATTTACACTTTTGTAAGTAGACGTTCGTATTATTATCATTTTGACGTAGCTATCTTGTTTTGTGTATTTAAACTCTTTAAACGTAATAAAGACAGCAAACATGAAGAAGGCAAACGGAAGGTTTCAACTCAAATATTAAGTACGTGGGAGATAATTGCTTTGAATGGTTTGTTCACATAGAACAAAATTTCGAGTATGAAGATATTTTGGAAGCATAAAAAATTGTCACTTTGAAGGTACAAGATTAGGCGTTAAGGCATTAGCAGAAACCTTTATGAGTAACCTTAAACGTTGAAGGAAGTTTTAGTGTTGCGCAAATGAAAGATGTAGTAGTAGTAACTAGGCAACTTAAGCTTAATCGTCTCGCTAACCGACCTGCGGTAGATCTTTCACCATCCAAAACCAAAAATCGAGTCTCTAATGAAGCCGCTCACATGGGAGTGATGTAGAAGCGGTGATTGCAATGACTCTTTCAATTGCGGAATCGTCAAATCTCGAGAACCACAACTGCCATTATTGGGAATGGGAAGTAATTCGGACGGTGACGAACCTCAACTGAAGATACATTTTATATATACGAAATTGGAACCTATTCATCGAGGCCCACTATAATTTTGTCGGTGAGGAATGGTGAATTTAATGTTGTCACACGTGATCCCTTCTGAATCTTTTTTCTTTTTTTCTTTTTTTGATTCGTAATAGTCACTAAGATGCCAGGACAAATTTGAGAACGTAACATTGGAGACCTAAGGTGCTATTTTTCACCTTACTCTGTATGCTTTCTCAGTGATAGGGTTGAAATTAGCATTAAGAACCACTAGCTAAAACAGATGGCCTTTAGTTAACCATAGAGTTCTAGTCATTAGGAAATTAACAGTGACTTAACGAACATAATTAGAATTAATGTGAGACTTATTTAGTTCCTAATACGTTAATAATTATTATACCTTTAAATTTAATTTATAATTAGAATTAAACAAATTAAATAATTTATAATTATATATTAAGATTGATGTTTAGGAACGCGTCATTACCACCTAATTATTAGGACTGTTAAAATAGTTTGACTCAACATGTCCATAAATAGTTATATGATGTATAATTTAATAATTTCTTCATCTAATATTTCAATTGGATATAGATTACATAGATCCAATCATATCCGCTTTTGCTAATTAATAATTAATTTATTTTTTATATTTGAAAACACTTTTTAAATATTTACTCAATCTAGCTAGAAAATTCTTTAAATCATTACTAATTAGAAACTATGGAATATTTGTTCTAATTACTTTCGAGTGATGAATCTTGTATTAACTTACACAATAATCTCTATATAGTTTATATTATATCTAAATACTATCGACTGAGCATCCTAATTAGAATATGTCATAAATAGCATCAAAATATAGTAATTCCTACATAAGATAATTTGTTGATCTCAAGTCAAAGGATCAATATGCAACTATCATAATGAGGAAATTCACAAACATATAAATAATATTCCATTTAGGATCTTCACAATTGGGTCAATTCGGTAAGCTTATTCTTTAAAAACATTCACATGTTTGTTTTAGCATCTTCATACTTTATGTTATAAGTTCAATTACTTTCTTTGTAAGAAAGAAACATAATGTATGCTAATTTTTACCGTTTTACCAATATCTTGTGTTGATTAAACTACAACTAGGAACAATTTAGGAATAATATATAAATACAAATTGAATATCATAATTATGATCTCATCATAATTTCAATTGTACAATAATTATTCTAGCGATTTCAACTTTAGTATTAAAATATCAAATGCAATTACACAAAAATATATAGAGATAAAGAATATCTTTATTAATTAAAATATTAATGTTATATATAAAATAGTAACAAATTATTTGGTTGCAATAGCATAAATTAACATTAGTAAAATTCACAAGATTAGGAACCTGCAAGGAACCAAATCTCAGTAAATTTAGTTGCTTCGATGAAGTCCATTTTTATAGAGATATGACATGGTAATTGACTCCTTAATCTTTGTTTTCAACCAGTGACAAAATGTCTACTAGAGATTAACACATGTTCTATCAATTTAAGGAATTCTTTTAAGAACCACAATAGTTGCCTCTTACTAGGGAATTAGATTACCATATCAACTAAAGAAGGGATCCAACTACTCAGTGTAAATCCCTAAACATATGCGTATTCGCAAAAAAATCAAATTGAAAAACAAGTCAATCACATGCTAAAGTTGGTGTTCATTTACACTAGTCTATTTTCTTCTCTAATATTATTGGTTAAAAGGATGCATTAGTCTATTTTCTTAAAAAGAAGATGGGACCTCATATTTCTATACTATCAAACTCTAAATCCAACCACTATCAAAGAACAATTTCCAATTTTTGCATTGGAAGATATGTTAATTTTTTTTTATGATGAAACTTATTATACCAAACTCAACTCACAAGTTGGGTATCAACAATTGCAAGCTAATTTTCAAGACATTAACAAATTGCATTTCACACACACAATGACAATTGTTAATAGTTAGTTATGTGCTTGGCCTTTGTAACGCTTTATTTACCTTGTAGGCTATCATGAATTTCATATTTCGTCTATATCTTCACAAATTTGTTATATTAACTTTTATGAGCATTTTGATTTACAACTCAAATTAGTGTTGGACCTCGAACTTTTCTATTAAATGAGAAATTTGTTGGTGATTATTCATGTGTAAAGAAAAAGAGAATTCTTGAATTTGAAATGAAATAGAAAAGAAGGTTTAAATATAAGATAGGCTTTATGTGATATGTTGGAAGTGAAAAGCTAGAAAATGTAATTGAAACATGTTCAATGAGTATGCTTCGGTATTTTAGCCATAACTTTTTCTCTAATCATCCAAATGAGATGATTCTTGATTTGGATTAAACTAGAGAGATAAGGCTACAAATTGTTCAATGAAATTGAGTTTTAATTTAGTCTTTAAGAGTATCAATTTTTGGATGGAAGTCAAGCACAGGATAATGTTTTAGTATAAGAATAGTCCGAAAATATTTGGGGTTTAACTTTTGGACTATGGAACCAAATTGAATGATTTTGATGTCATTAGAAAATTAAGACAATAAGAAACATTTTTCTAGAAGGAAGTGCTATCAAATTCCTTCAATTGCATGATTAAAAAAAGGTCTTGATTTTTGGAAGGAGTTAAGCATGATTTGAATAATTTTGAGGTTTTACTAGATTAATTATTTTATTTGGAGTTAATTATCATGTTGATGTTGATAGGATTTTAAAATATGGTTTGGTTGAATTAAGTAGTCTTGTAAGAGTATTTATGTATGAGGGTATTTTGGGGATACCACTTAAGCTATTTAAGTTACAAGGCATATAAGGAAGGGTAAATGGGTCATTGTTCACTCATTAATGACATTATTGTAATAAGAAGGGTTGTTTGGCTTTTAAGGAAGAGGTAGGAACGAAATTGAGAAGAAAAGAACAAAGAAAAGAGAGAAGAGAGGAGAGAGTTCAAAGGAGAGAGGAGAGAAAGAAGAAAGAAAAAGCTAGGTCTTGATTTTTCTAAGCTTTCAAGAAGGATTTTGAAGTTTACTCAAGAAGGAAAAAAGAAGAGGAGGATGAGAGCTTCCATTAGAGCCAAGAAAATCATTATTTGGTGGAGGTTCAAGGTAAGTTTGATTTTAAGATTTTGGATTTTTGAAAGTTACTTGGTTCATATACCAAGAATGATATGAGAGAAACTAAGCAAAACAAGTAGCCAAATTTCCAGAGGGCTTGAAATCATCCATTAAAGACAGAATTAGGGTGCAAGTTGTGAGAACATTGTCTAAAGTTAGAAAATTGACTTTAAAGGCTAAACAATTGATGCAGGAGAGGAACATGCCAGAATACTCTCACAAAAATAACAATGCAAATTATGGTACAAATTTATGGTGAGAATTATGGTGGAGATACCTAAAACTAGAATAATCACAGAGAACAAAACCCAGGAATAGAGAGTCGTAGGGAAGCAGAAGGTGGCTGAAACAAAAGAAGCACCTAAAACGACTAATCCTTATGCTAGGCCTATCCTAAGGAAGTGCTTTAAATGCAATTAGCCAAGCCACAGATCAAGTGACTATCCCCTCAAAAAGGCGATCCATGTGGTAAAATGTGAGGATGAGGAGGGTTAGGTATATTGTGGTCCAGATGGTGAAGAAAAGGATTACGACTTCGATGGCAAACCAGAGAATGAAGAAAGCTAGAATTATGTGATCAAAAGGATGATGCTCACCTTAAAATAGGAGGAGATACCTAGAGGCACCAATTATTCAAAATTAGGTGCACCATTCGCAACCACGTGTTCGATTTGGTTGTTGACAATGATAGCTGTGAAAATATCATGGGCAGAAATATTGTACAAAGTTTGGGATTGAAGGTGACGAAGCACCCTAACTTGTACTCAGCCAGCTGGATTAAAGTAAGAGACAAGATCTAAGTGACTAAATGTTGCAAGGTACCCCTTTCTATCGATCAGTATAACAATGAAGTTTGTTTTGATGTGGTAGAAATAGATGCCTGCCACCTATTATTTGGTAGATGTTGGTAGTTTAATGTTGCAACATAGCATGGTGGTAGACAAAATACATACAAGTTGTAGAAGAACGGAAAGAAATATACCTTGCTACCAATGAACAAGAGTTCTAAACCCAAAGCTTATAAAGTGGAGGGTTGGACTTTTCTAACAGTAACTCATTCTGAGGCCGAATTTGAAGATGCATTAAAGGAGAATAGAGAAGTGCATGCTCAGATTATGAGGCAAATGTTGGTAACAAAGAAGAAGCAAGTTGTAGTAGAGCATCCAAAAGGTGTGAGTTGTTACTGGAGGAGTTCAGTGATGTCGTACCTGAAGAATTACACATAGGACTTCCACCTATGGGGGACATTCAACACTACACTGATTTAGTGCTTGGAGCCAGTCTACCTAACTTACTTCAATATTGGATGAGTCCAAAGGAGGCATAAATTCTCAAAGAGTAAGAGGAGGAATTATGCGTAAAGGGCACATTTAAAAGAGCATGAATCTTTATGCACTTTCAGCATTGCTGACCCCCAAGAAAGATGGGAGCTAGAGAATGTGTGTGGACAGTAATGCCATAAACAAAATTACTGTGGGGTATAAGTTTCCCATTCCTCGATTGGATGACATGCTAGTTGCGTTTCATAGTGCGCATGTCTTCTAAAAAATAAACCTTCGTAACAGATTCCATCAGATCCAAATTAGACCTGGAGATGACTGGAAGACAAACTTCAAGATAAAATAGGGGTTGTATGAGTGGATTGTGAAGCCATTCAAATTGTCCAATACTCTTAGCACATTCATAAGGCTCATGAATCAAGTACTAAAATCATTTATTGACAAATTCGTAGTGGTGTATTTCAATGACATTCTGATATACAATCGGATAGAAGAGGAGCATATAGCCCATTTGCGGGAAGTCTTGATAACACTGTAGAAGAATAAATTGTATGATAATCTAAAGAACTGCAGTTTCATGACAAAACAAACTGCTATTTTTAGGTTATATCATTGGAGCATACGGTATTCGAGTTGAAGAAAAGAAAGTCCTAACTATAAGGAAGTGGCCAACCCCTAAAATAATAATCGATGTGAGGAGTTTCCATAGGCTGGCTACATTTTATAGGCAATTTATAAAGAACTTTAGTAGCATTGCAGCTCCAATTATAGAGTGCCTAAAGAAAGGGAAGTTTCAGTTGGGGGAAGAAGATGAGACCAGTTTTGTAGTGTTGAAATAAAAACTATGCACTGCTCTTGTTTTAGCACTATTGGACTTCTAAGCGAATGTGATGTTAGTGGTGTGGGGATAGGTGTTGTGTTGCCCAACAAAAGAAGCCAGTAGCGTTCTTCAATGAAAACCTTAGTGATGCTAGGCATTGGTAGTCCACATATGACCAAGAGTTTTACTCTATGGTTTGTGCAATGAAGACATGGGAGCAAACCTAATCAATAAGGAATTTGTGTTGTATAAAGATCATGATGGCTTGAAATACTAAAAGAGTTAGAAGAAGATTGATAAGGGTATGCCTGTTCGGCGGACCCAATTTGTAGAAAAGTTTACTTTCACATTGAGGCATAAAGCTCGCGTGCAGAACAAAGTGGCTGATGCATTAAGCAGATGTGCTAACCTGCTTGTCACCACAAGTTAAGAGGTTGTGGGTTCGAAATTGTGAAGAATTTGTATGCCACTGATGAAGACTTTCAGGGAATGTGGGAAAAATGTGTAAATAAACACACTGATGATGCTTTCACATCTACGATGGCTTTCTTATGAAAGGAAACTAGCTATGCATTCTCAAAACTTCCTTGAGGGAGAAGCTAGTTTATGATCTACATGGAGGAGGTTTTGCTGGTCATCTAGGTGTGATAAGACATATGTTGCAATCAAGGAGAGATATTATTAGCCCCACATGTAAAGGGAAGTGATGCATCTTGTGCAATGGTGTTACACATGCTAAACAGCAAAAGGTTAATCTTAAAATGCTAGTTTGTATACTCCTCTACCTTTACCAGAGAACATTTGAGAGGATTTATTTATAAATTTTGTGCTTGAATTACCATGAGCCCAGAGGGTGCGGATTCTGTTTTTGTTGTGATAAACAGATTCCCTAAAATTGGCACATTTTATTCCTTGCAAGAAGACTACAGATGCAACCAATGTGGCCAAAATGTTTTTCAAAGAGGTTATTCATCTACATAGGGTACCTAAATCCATTACTTCTAATAGAGATAGCAAGTTTTTAGTCACTTCTGGAGGACTTTGTGGAAGATGTTTGATTCATCTCTGAATTTTAGTAGCACATCTTACCCTCAAACAAATGATTAGACAGAGGTAGTGAACAGAATCTTGGGTAATCTTATCCGGAGTATTTGTGGAGATAGACCTAAGCAGTGGGATTGTGCATTTCCGAAGGCTAAGTTTGCCTACAACAGTGATGTTCATAGTGCCTTGGGCAGGCCACCTTTTTCTATCATCTACACAAAGGCACCACAACATACAGTTGATTTGATTAAATTGCCTAAAATTCATATAGTTGTTGCAAATATAGCTAACTAGTGGCAGGATGTTCAGACAAAGGTGATACAAAAACTAAAACAAGCTAATGCCAGATATAAGAAAGCTGCAGACTAGCAATGAAAAGAACGTATCTTCAACGTGGATGATCAAGTTATGATGTTTTTTAGAAATGAGCAATTTCTAGTAGGCACTTGCAACAAGTTGCAACCTAAGAAATATGGACCATATCAGATTTCGCAAAAGATTAATGACAATGCTTATATGTTGGGATTACCATATGCCTTCACATAATAATTAGTGTGACAGATATTTCTCCTTACTACCCTGCAAAAGAACCTTTATATCCAGATGATCCAATGCATTTGAGGTCGAGGTTTTTTTCAAGTGGAGGCGACTGACTTGATCGACGTGACAACTAGGGTGTAAACCTAGTTGATGTCGTTTTCCTCTAGAACGCAAGTTATAGTGTTTTTTTTCTTTTTCTGATTTCATATTAATTTTTAAAGTATTTTTGTAATTTTTGTTTCCTATTTCTATAGGTTTACTATCCTATATAAATCCTTGTTTAGGAACATCTTAGGGGATTGAAATATTCAGAATTCAGACAACAATTGCAAGTTCTTTCTATTTGTGCAAATGTTATAGCTTTCTCGCTACGTCAGGCTATAATTACAAAATTGAACAAAGTTTGAGATTTTTTATAATTAACCCTTAATTGATTTTAAGTTCGATATAATATTTAATAATTATATTAACATTAATAACTAAATAAATTTTATTTAAAAATAAAAAATGACAACAAGAAGAAAAAAAACACCAAATCACCCTTTAGCTGTTTGCTTCCCTATGTCCTATCCTCACATTCTTTATTTAGCATTATTGTTCTCTCAAATCTCAACTACTCAATTTATTTTCCTATGTCCTATCGTCACATTCTTTATTCAGCACTATTGTTCTCTCAACTAATCAATTTATTTTCCTAATCGACATCACATCGTTTTCACTTTAAATGTTTAAACTAATTGATTGTAATTTAGAATCCATACATTATTAGCCTTCTTAATCCGAAAGTAGTACCTGTCATGTAAAGAATAAAATAGGCTTGCATATTTCAGTCCTTCATGTAAATTCCTCGGAGCTTGAGATCAAGGGTTTTAGATTACGATTTATAAGCCGTATCTCATCCTGCGCGCGCATATCTTAAACGCTTGCCAATGTCTGAAGCAAGTGTTTAACTACAGTTATTTTTGTTTGAGGCAGTCAATAGTTGACTGTTAGCATTTGAATCCAATTGATCTTATACATCTGTATCTTGAACTACAGTTGTAGCAGTCGTGATGGTCAATGATAGGACTGTTAGGAATAGAACAAATCACAGAAAGGGATTGGAACGGAAGTCATGTTAAAATTAGCACTTAACAGACAAAAAAGTAGGAGATTGCATATGCTTTTATATTTATAATAACGAATACAAGGTAATCTCTTTTTAATTGTCCATTATATTGAATAAGTGAAACACAAGATAAGATCAAACTGTGCTTATTACTATATTTTATGAGCATTCATTTATATAACAAATGAAATTTAGAGAAATTGAATTGATAGATGATCGTCGAATAGAATAGGCACAAGAAATTTAAAACCGTGAAACACAATTCGCTTGAAGTCATTAATATTCTGTCTATCTCTCGAAATAATTTAATTGAAGTTTCTTTCTAGGTGACAGGTATTCGGAAGCTGTTAGATTGAGAGTGGGCAATACAACTAGAGCATACGCATTATGAAGGAAATTAATGTACGGATCAATTGACGCATTTAGCCTTTGGCACAGCACAAGAATGGCATATCTTGCAGGAGCCTCTACGGAACATTTAGGATGCCCTTTATTGGGACTAGCACGACACCTTTACTGTAGACCCTTTCGCAAGGCGTCAGATTTTCTGCAATAGGCGCTTTTTGGTTTTCTTTTCCCTTCCAAAAAAAAAATTATGTCATGTCCCTTTCAATATCTTGATTTTTGGACTGAAAGCTGGAATGTTTTGAAACTTGGCAGCCTATCACTGGAAGAGGAATATCTGGAGATATCCCAATTTGCATGTGGTTCAATTTCACCTTTTTTGTTTGTATTCACTTTTATATGAAATTCATATAAAAGAATTATATGAATGTCATATAATTCCTTTCTTACATAAACAAAGGAACCCCGGAGGTATCCCTTTTATTTTCAAGTGTTTTAAATAGTATGAACTATTTTTAAAGCAATTAAAAAAAACCAATGATACTATTTTAAATGAGTGAAATTGGCTCTTTACTTTATTAAAATTGTTATTGTCTACATCTTCCCTACTTTTTCTTTAAGAAAATAATTTACCAATGTTTTAATTAAATCGATAAAACAAGAAGTTTAAGGTTTAACTGATATTAAAACGTCATAAAATCGGTTAAAGATTAAATGAAATAAAATAAAAAAAATTGAAACATAATTGAAAGAAATTTTCTTTTTTATCAAAGAACTTGAAGTTTAATTAAAAAAAGATATTTTTAATAAAAATTAATTAATTTATTTTAGTTTATAAAAATTTATTAATTTAATAAAATTAACATTAATTAATCGATTTTTAATAATAAAAGTTATTAGAATAAATCGAACTAGAAAATTAAAACTAAACTAAAAAATTGAATGATCAAGTTGTCACGGTTAATTCGGTTGAGTTTTTTAATAATTGAAATTTAGATAAATTATTTGGTTTTTCTTTTTCATAAGAATATTAATTCCATTATTGGGACGGTTTAGGAATAACGCATTGCATTTAAAATCCAAATTTAAAGCAATCACAGAACACGTGTCGCCCATCTGCTGGTATAGACAATGCAGAAATAGTGGGTGCTTCCGTACTCTTGCACAGATATCGGGTATTCGGGTTACATTAGTATCAATTACTAAAATAATTATCCGGTTTGTGTACCGTTTAATTTTTAGTTTAATTTTTAATTTAATTTATTTTAATAATTTTTGTTATTATAAATTGATATTAATTAATAAATTATTGTAAATAAAAATTTTTATTTAAAAATCTGTTTTTAAATTAAAATTCAAATGTTTTGATATTTTTAAATTCTAATATAAAATTTTTAATTTTATTTAATATTTAACTTATATATATATATTCGGTATTGGGAATAATAATTATAACTAAGAAGATTGTAAATAAGATTTTTTGAAGATCCCATTTCTACCTAATTGGTAATAGAACGTGCCGCTTCAGAGGTGACCGTTGAAGAAGTTAGAACTTTGGTTGGTAACTAAAAACATAAAACGGTAACACTGTTGTCTTCTCTTTTTACTTGTTCAAGATTTTGTCTTTGTTTAACGTTGTCTTCTTATATTCGTCCTTTAGCTACTAACGTAGTCTGGTGGTGGTGCAAGACGAGGAAGAGAAAAACGTTTCCGAGGGAAAGAGCTCTAGCCAGTTTCTGGGTTGCTCGTTGTTTTAGCGTCAAACAGCTATAGCCAGTTAATATGAGAACAAAAGGATTGGTTTTTTATGTCTTATGTAGTTTCTCTGTGGCCCTTCTCTCCGTTTTCTTCCTCGCAGAACCCAACCATGAAGCCTCACCATTCAACTCCTTCCATGTGTCCACCACTGAAAGAGTCTGGCCTGTACGTCCCTTGTTCTCTCTCTCTTGTTTGGTTTTGTTTTTCAATGGCTTAACTTAACTTGTTCCGTTAATTTTATTTTTCTTTCTTTCTTTTTTTTTGTTTACTCATGTAAAGGAAGAATCTTGATTGTGTTTTTGGTGTTTCAGAAATTGGTGTTTGGTTGGAGAGTAGTGTTGGCGTCAGTGATAGGATTTCTGGGATCAGCATGTGGAACAGTTGGTGGTGTTGGTGGCGGAGGCATTTTCGTTCCTATGCTCACTTTGATTGTTGGATTTGATACCAAGTCTGCTGCTGCTCTCTCCAAATGTAATTTGCAGTCCTTCATTATCTTTGTTATTTGGTTTCGTCACTCTTGTTTCTGTTTCCTTTATCCGACACTTCTTCCAATATGTTAGATCATAGATGTTTATAAAATAGGAGAACGTCAATATGGCAACAATTATCAGTTGTACGCCTGTCAATGAAAAGGGGATCTTCTGATTGAATTATCCTGCTTTTTTTTTCTTTTCTACAGATTTTAGACATGGTTTCAATGATTACAGTACTAGGGTGTAATTGTTTTACTCGGTTATTGAAATGTTTGGTTATATATCTTAGGAGATAGCGTGTAAATTACGATCTTCATGTGAAGTTGCTTAGTATGGAGTTCTAAAACATGAGTTGACAATGAATGCATTGGTTTGATGCAGGCATGATAATGGGGGCGTCAGTAGCATCGGTATGGTACAATATAAGAGTGCCCCATCCAACAAAGGAAGTGCCCATCATAGAATATGACTTGGCTCTTCTTTTCCAGCCCATGTTAATGCTTGGCATCACTATTGGTGTTGCTATGAGTGTTGTATTCCCCTACTGGCTAATCACTGTCCTCATCATTATTCTCTTTATGGGTAATATGTCAGCCTCCTCTTTCCTATTAATTGCTGTTTTCAGCCTGACAATGTCCTCTCTATCCTTGTTCTTAACTGGTTCTGTGATCAGGAACTTCTTCCAGGGCCTTCTTTAAGGGTGTTGAAATGTGGAAGGAGGAGACAATTCTTAAGGTCATGATTTACTGTTTCATTTACCTGACATATGCAATTGGTTCTATCGTATCGCGATAACTGATACGGAAGCGTCAATGTTAAAACTATGCAGAAAGAAATGTCCCGTCAACAAGAAACTTCGGTCGATTCCTGCGGTGACTGTATGATTCTGACATAGATGCTATTTGGATTAAAGTTTGGCATATCATTACCTTTTGTGTACACGTGAATTTGGACAACATATAATTCTACTTGTTGGGATATGCAGCAATCATTAATACAGACTATGAGCCATTGATGCCTAACGAAGAGAAATCAACCACGGTGACTAAAATAAAACTCTATTTTTGTATAATCTTCTGCAGTTACAACAGTGTTTTAGTATCTGATTTCTCTTTTTCCTTGGATTTTTCAGCAAATAATGCTCTTCAACCTCAAATGGAAGAGTGTTCTGGTCCTCTGTATTGTGTGGGTCTTTTTCCTTCTCCTCCAAATCTTCAAGGCAAGTTCTTACGGTCCCTCTCCCATTTGCTAATGGCTTTGAACAAGTTACTCATCCATAACTTCTGTTTGGTTTGCAGAACTATGTGGCAGTTTGCAGCACATGGTTCTGGATCCTTTACTCCTTACAGGTGCCAGACATTGTGTCAGTGTGCTCTTTCTTTGTATATAGTCAATCTCAAGCTTGCAAATTGTTGTCCTAATATCATTTGTCTGTTACAGCTACCGATAGCACTTGCGTTGTTTGGATATGAAGCAGTCAAATTGTACAAAGACAGCAAAAGGAGGATTAGCACAGGGAACACAGAATCCATTTGTGAGGCTTCCATTGACTGGACTCCAATGAGCATTGGATTCTGTGCACTTTTTGGTATTGTAGGAGGAACGATTGGTGGCCTACTTGGATCTGGTGGAGGTTTCATATTGGGTCCCCTTCTACTTGAGATTGGAGTCATCCCTCAGGTATGATTATGACAAAGAAAAACCCTCAAATTCATTGTTCTCTTAGCCAACGAAAAACATATCTTCTCACAGACGAATGAAACGTTTGTACTGTTCAACTCCAGGTAGCTAGTGCTACAGCAACATTTGTTATGATGTTCTCATCATCTTTGTCTGTGGTGGAGTTCTATTTGCTGCATAGGTTTCCCATACCATATGGTATAGCTTTAAACCATCCTTTTTTTTTTAAATCTCTCCAATTAAAACGCCCTCAATATGGAGTGAGTAGCAGATGTTGATCTGTGGATATGGATATTCTTGCAGCACTTTACCTAATGTCAGTGTCATTTTTGGCTGGTTTCTGGGGACAATTTCTGGTGAGAAAGATGATTACACTTCTGGGAAGAGCTTCACTTATTGTATTTATTCTCGCTGGTGTCATCTTTGTTAGTGCAATTACAATGGGTAAACTTCTTTCCCAAGAAGGAACAAAAAGAATGGCGTACTTCCATTATCACTTGCCTACCATGTCTTCATATTTTTTGCTTTCTGGAACTATTTTTGCAGGAGTTGTTGGGATAGAAAGGAGCGTAGTAATGATACACAATCATGAATTTATGGGATTCTCAGGATTTTGCAGCAGTCAATGATCGTGGCACTGCAACAATATACAGATAAAGCATGAAGAAAAAAAACGAAATAGATGAAAATGCAGTGAAGGTGTGACGGCGACTGGTTGACATAGAGTAATATATAAATTCTGGATCAGTTTGGCGAGAGCGTCGCTGTTTTAGCTCCTGGCTAACAGCACCATGTCTACATCATCCATCTTATCATGTTCATGGTTGCACAAAATTTCATGCAACTGATGTATTGAATGCTTATTAATCTATCTATATATGCGTGTCAATACTCCCTCTAATTCATAATAAGTATCGTTTTAGATATATTTTAATTATTCAAAATAAATGTCATTCTTAACTTTGTATGCATGTTTATAATTTTACTTACAAAAT
>JANVCL010000004.1:25818715-25829382 GCA_026546855.1 Erythroxylum incrassatum | reverse complement strand
ATCTACTCTTCAGTGACATTAGTAGGCTTCATTCCTATACAAACAACATCAAACTCCTTCAAGTGCTTACAAGGATCTTCTCCTAATGTACCTCAGAAAGTGGGTAACAAGTGAATCAATCCCGATTTCAAATCAAAAGTGTTATTATCACCCACTTCTTCCACTTGATGCGACATAGTTTTGGTCCACCCTAACTCCAAAACCTCACAAGATCATGCCTCTTGTGTGCTGCATTTTTGGTCATGCTCCTTACACCTTGCAACTATTTATTTGATTAGACAATTTAAGTGCTGGTCTATTTAACTGTTCACGCATAAAACCATCACTCCTGGTTCACGCTTCTGCTGTCGTTTTGGTCTTGGGCTCCATATGTTGCATTTCATGCTTTTGGTTATTGTATAAGGCCATGTTTAATTAGGGTCAACGTCTAGTTCAGCTCTTTTTATCCAAAAATTGTTGCAGTTCTTTTTATTTAGTTCCAAAATACACCTTGACATAGAATAAAATTAATTCCCATTAAGTATAACTTTAAACCTCAAGAACAAAAAAAATTAAAACATAAAAAGATAGAAAATAACGACACTAACAATCCTTTGGAATACATTTGCATTCATATGAATATCTTCATTCCTTTAACACTCATTCATTCCAAACTTAGAAGCATTATTATCCAATTCATTCCAAACTTAGAAGCATTATTATCCAAAACTCTTTTCCTTAAAGTATAACTTCAATTATCAATCAAAACTTATCACACATTTAACCAACTTTTCCAACATCAAATTATATTCTTTGTAAACCTTAATCAAGTTCAAATGCATCATAGTTAAATACCTTATCCTTAATTTGTTCAAGAATCACACAAAAGAACATTTTATTTAGATCCATGTAATTTCCACAATTATATATGGCTTCCCACAATCGTGGGATGGGTTATCCAAAAGTTTCCATCCAATTCCTTCATTAGTTTTCAATATTTTCTCAGGACAGGTTTCGGGTAAGTATTGTATGGCCATTATGACATAGAAAATGAGGTTTTTAGATAATATGTTCTAAAACAATGTTCCTCTATGTCTTAAGTTTCTAATGAATTAAGGTTCATACAATTTGGTTTATTATTCCTAAAGTTATGCCCAAAATACTACAGGCTATTCTCAAACAGTGACAGAATCCAAAAACTCAACTTCAAGGCCAAATTTTGAAACAATTAGAGACATAATTAAATCCTTATCAATATCCTCTCTTGTTCCAGTTCAAAATTATTCAATTAACAGCTCACAAATCCTAGTCTTTCATGCATCAAAAATCAAACTAGAAACTTTTACATTATTATGCATATAGTCCTAGTTCTTTCCTAATTCAAGAACATCAAATTAACATCTTTCTTTAGCATAAATCCACCATCTTTATACATTAAATTCCAGTCCAATTCATCCTTATAATGCCCTATACTCCACGGTTTCCATATACCAAAAACAAAATAGAAAAACTTTCAAATTCATACAACATTTTCCAGCACATATCTTCACCAATAACACGTGCATTTCATTCCAATTCAAGCATCATTCTTATATCATTTGACATGCCATAAAACTCATATTGTCACTTAATTGTTAGGCTTTCAATTCAACTTAAACTTCAGATTAAATCAAGTCTCTATGCAAATAAAATTTATCACAAACTTAAGATGAAACCGGTTGATTTTGGACAACAAGATGAAGGTAATGTTCAGCGAGTTTTCTTGACTATTTTGTGTAAGGTAAAAAGCTGGTTTTGGTGCAGCAATTTGGCAAGGGTTCAGGCAAAATACAAAGGAGAAAGTAGGAGCAATATTCGGTGATGAAAATAAAAGAAAGAAGCAACAAAACTTTGCTGCAGAAACTTGTTACTTCACATGCTAGGTGTCATCATTAAAGTACAACACTTGTCCTAAGGCATGTCATACATTTTCCTAATCAAGATGCTGCCACTAATCCACTCAAGATGCTGCCATTAGTCACTAAATAAGTAGTCCACATGTCACCCCAAGATTGGTCCACTTGTCACACAATAATTTGTTCATTTTTCACACATTTTACTATGCCAAATGTCACTCAATTTTAGATTTATTCACCTAATTTTTCATGTATCAATTTGTCCTACCATTTGGTATTTATTTTTATTATTTTTTGACCAAATGTACATTTAATCCATTAATCTCTCAATTAATAACATTTAATCCCAATTTACTAATTGAAAATCGAACATACCAAAATTTAAGACATACTAAATCACAATTCACATCATGTTCACTTAACTTCTTTCATACCCTGGAATAAGTCAAATGAGTGCATATGATATCTTTGTAATGTGTACAAATATCAATTCGTGTATAAATACTAATGTTATGCATGTATATGCAATACTTAATCTAGGGTTGAGCCCTAAGCATATACCAGAAAAAAAGATATTACACTTTGAATCAATTATGACTCTAGTTTAAGTTTAAGAAAATTTTAAATAAAATTAGTTAATTAATAATTATAATAATTTTGTATATATTTATAAATTTTTTCACTTTTTCTGATATGAAATTATAATAATCAAATTTAGATATGTCAGGTTTAATTCAATTTAAAGAATTGTAAAAATAATCATTTAAAAATAAGGTGTGAAAATTGGAAGAGTTAAACATAAAGCAAAATTTCTAGCTGAGTTTAATATTAGTAATTATTATAAATTTATAATTTATTTTTGGGTATTTCACTTTTATACTTTTTAAAAAAATTAATTAGACTATAATAATTATTAATGAAATTAAATTTAATTCCTTTGAATTAAATTTTATCATAATTAAATTACCTTTTATAATTGATGGATTATCATAAAATTTATGGTAAAATTTTAATAAGTGAATAAAATTTTAATGTATTAAATTTTAGGGCAAAAGATATAGATTGCTCTGGTAGGTTATGAAACTTTACAAAAACTCCTTAATCTTTAAATTTTTTTAAAAACTCTTTTTATTTTTAAGATTTTCGTAAAAATTCATTCTCGCCATGGAATCCATTTGATAGGTAACAGTAGAGAAAGTGTAAAATCTTCTTTTTTCTTTTGGGTTTGATTCATGTTTTTTCTCTTAAAAGTCAAACTCGAAAGAAGCTTATAGTTTTTTCTAGATACAATAGTTGACTATAACTATTCTCCTTTACCTTTGCTAGTTGTCAACATTCATTTATTATGCTTGTGATGTAGTTGTATCTTCATTAATTGTGGTAGTCTTTTACTCCCTCCGATTCATAATAAGTGTCATTTTAGATATATTTTAATTATTCAAAATAAATGTCATTCTTGACTTTGTATGCATGTTTATAATTTTACTTCCAAAATTAACCTTTAATTTCTCTCTCATCTTAATTACACAGATCACAATTTCAAGGCAATTTAATATGCAATTTCTCTCACATGCTAATTATTGCAAATTACCTTTTCAATGCACTTCATCATGTTTCTTTTTTATTTGCTTCAAAACTTTTCAGTTCTCAACAACATTCATTTATTTATTTAAGATGTTAATCATGGTCTTATCAACTATTTATAACTTCCCCGGGTGACGAGGTAGCTTTATGGAAATATTAATAAAGGTATATCTAGAATTTTATAAGTTTTCTTAATAAACGTGCGTTTTTCTAAAACGACACTTATTATGAATCGGAGGAAGTATGATGTTACAACTTCAGTCGGCTAATTATTTGGTACCATTTCCAGCGTATGACGTTCTTGAACCAAGAGTTGAGGAATTTTACTTTGTTAATAACATCCAAATTTATGCTCGAGATGTTGGAAGTAAAGTACAACTTACCTTTGACTTGTCCAAGAACGTTGGTAGAGTGAAGTGAAAACTAAATTTATTCAGACATTGAAAAAAAAAGGAATCAGGATTAGGTAAATGGGATTAACTCTAGGGCTTTGGACATTCGACACTGTTCTCTAAGATAAAAATTATAAGGCCATTTAGTACACGACATATAAAAAAGGCATGATTTCGACATTGTCCTCTGTTACAAAAACAGATATTTGTGCCCATTCTATTTCTGCCTATATCTTAAATGCGTAGCTTTGGCTTTCGATTCTGGTTCCGTTGCTTTGACTGTTAGGAGGCAATGTGGTAGGAGTACCCAGTCCAAATCTCGTGTCAATGATGCCAAGAGTACGACTGTTAGGAACTTTACGCTTATACAAAGACTGAATCTTTAATAAAAAATAATAATTATCATTATTAAAATGTTTTAAATAACAATTTATTCTTATTTTTAATTATGTTAATCACCTAATCGTTTTGTTTTTATACTTTTCTCCAGGTCCAATCAGATAATGGTCAACTGGCCAGGAAACCGCTTTCTAACTTTTACAAAATTGATTTTATAAAATTGAAATAAGGGTTTAATTTTCCTTATTTTCCACTTTCTTTTATGTATTTTAATCAATAAAGACTAAATTGCAAGAATGGGGGGAAGAACGTCAAATAACTTTTAACATTCATAGATTATATAAAGGTCGTACAGACATTTAAACCATTTAAAAGACCTAATCGAAATTATTTTAGAAAAAATAGATATTGAACATTTAAACCAAAACAAAAATATTGTTTTAGTACTCATAATTGCTTATTTACAAATTGGAATTAGCAATGGAGCTTATCCACCTCTTGAAGCATCTCTAAGACATACATTCAGTTGGGACCTAATCAATCAATTTAATCTAAATTGTTTAGAAGGACTTTTTATCTAGTACTAGCGCATTAATAATGACTCATTACTCAAGATCAACTATAAAGGACCGCAGATGATTATGGTTTCTTTGTATAAGACACCTATCACTACGGAAGCCATACACCTCATTCAATCATTCATGGAACCATTCACTTATATGAACGGCATTTTTGAAGGACTTATTGATGCATGGAAATATGCTATATGCACTCAACTTAGAGAATGGACTTTACATATATGTCCTTATTGTCCAACTCAATCTAGCCCAGCAATTTAAGGATCCAATGAAGACCATCCAAAAGACTCACCAATAATTAAAGTATAATGTAGAAGTAGGATGTAGGGTCAACATGTGATCCAAACAATGTAAAAAACTGTACAGAGCATCTTTTCTTTTCATTTAGTCTCATCACAGGACGAATCTTTTCTTTACTTTAGTCATTTTAGTTTTCTTTTGTTTTAGCTTTAGGTCATGTCTTCTTTTATGTCTTTTGTCGTTTTTTCTTTCTTCTCCCTATATATGGGATGCAATTGAACGAAGGATGTATGAGCTTATAAGATAAATAAAACCTTCATTTGCTTCCAGTTCCTCTTTGTTATAGCCTACAGTCTGGCGTTTTGCAATAAAGGATAAAAGGTATGCAACAGAAGTGTTTTAGGATTCTCTTAAGTTCATCACATGTTTGATACATCTTATTACACAACTATGATTTTCTTTTATGATTCATCAATCCATCTCATCTCATAACATTTTGATTTCATTTCAGATATGAATAATCCAAATACTCAACATACTTATCACGTGTCAGACGATTGATCATCTGGGTTATGACATGCCAGACAATTGATCACTCAACACTACCATATTCAGGTTTTGTCTGATTTCTTTGAATCTTTCTTTACTCAATGGCTTAATGAAGATATCTGCCTATTGATAATTTGACTCAACAAACTGTACACTTACGATTTTCCTTTGTACGTAGTCTCGTAGCAAATGATGTCTAACTTCGATATGCTTTACTCTCGAGTGTTGTATTGGATTTTTCGATAGGTTGATAGCACTTGTGTTGTCACAAAAGATTGAGATTTGTTCTTCTCGTATTGAATAATCTTCCTACTGGTACTTGACCCACAACGTCTGTGAGCAACAACTTACGGCTAACATATATTCAGCTTCTGCAGTGGATAGAGCAATTGAGCTTTGCCTTTTACTTGACCAGAAAACTAGGTTGTGGCTAAGAAAATGACATCCTCCACTCGTACTCTATCTATCAATCCTATCTCCAGCGTAATCAGTACCATAATAGTCAATTAACCTGAAATCTTTACCTTTCTCATACATTAAGCAAAGATCAGTAGAACTTGATAGATATCTCAAAATTCTTTTAACAGCTATATAACTCTCTAGGATCTGCTTGAAATCTTGCACGCAATCAAACACTAAACAAAATATCAGGTCTGCTTGTTATAAGGTAAAGTAAAGAACCAATAATTCCTCTATAAAGAGTTTGATCAACCTTCTTACCAGCTTCATCCTTATATAAAAGGTTTGAAGGATGCATAGGAGTTGACAGGTTTCACTTTTTCCATTCTATACTTAACTAACAGTTCTTTGATATATTTCTATTGATGAATAAAATTTTTTTCTTCGATTTGCTTAACTTGTAACCCAAGAAAGAATTTTAATTCACCAATTATGCTCATCTCAAATTCATTCTTCATCAAATTCTTAAAACTGGTACATAGATTTTTAAACGTTGCACCAAAAATAATATCATCAACATATATTTATACTATGATGAAATCATTCTTAATGCATTTTCTAAATAATGTCTTATCTATATGTCCTCTACTGAAATCATTTTCAATTAGAAAAAAACTTAGATGATCATACCAAACTCGAGAAGCTTATTTCAATCTATACAAAGCTTTATGAAGTCTATAAACATAGTATGGTTTCTTAAAATCTTTGAAACTAGGAGGTTGCTTTACATAAACCTCTTCATCTATAAAGTCATTCAAAAATGCACTTTTCACATCCATTTGAAATAGTTTTATATCATGACAAACAACATATGCAAGCAAGATCCTAATAGCTTCTCATCTGGCTACAGAAGGGTAAGTTTCGTTATAGTCTATTCCTTCCTGTTGATTATAGCATTGAGCTACCAATCTAGCTTTGTTACAACTTACTATACCTGACTCGTCTAGTTTATTCTTAAAAACCCATCTGGTTCCAATGATAGATTTTTAGGTGGTCTGGGAACTAAAGACCAAACATTATTCCTAGTAAATTGGTTCAGCTCCTCTTGTATGGCTAAAATCCAGGCTTTATCCTGAAGTGCTTCATCAATTTTCTTAGGCTTTATTTCAGAAATGAAAGCTACATTTGCTTCTCTTCTGAATTTAGACCTAGTTCTCACATCTTCTGAAATTTCTCATATAATCAAATTTTTTGAATGAGAACTCTTATATCTCCAATCTCTTTTCAAACCAAGATTTTCAGGAATATCTTTTGCTTTGTCTAAAGGAGTATCTGATGGTGACACATCTTCACTATCAACTAAGGATATTGATAGGGTTTCATTATCAGTATCATTCCTTTTAGTCGATTGAGAACTATTATCAAATTTGACATGAATAGATTCTTCAACAATCTTAGAAGTAAGATTATAAAACCTATAAGCTTTAGAAAATAATGAATATACTAGAAAATTCCTAAATAAGTCTTAGAATGGAATTTATCTAAAATTTCTTTTGTATTCAATATAGTACACTTACAACCAAATGGATGGAAGTAAGAAATATTAGGCTTCCTTCCTTTCTATAACTCATATGGATTTTTTTTTAACAAAGGTCGCATAAGAATTCTATTTTGAATATAACAAGCTGTGTACACAGCTTCTGCCCAGAAATATTTAGGAAGATTAATTTCATACAGCAATATCCTTGCCATTTCCTAAATTGTCCTGTTTTTTTTCTACAACTCCATTCTATTGTGGAGTTCTAGGAGTAAAGAAATTATGAAAAATTCCATTCTCTTCACAAAATATTCTAAATTTTTCATTTTCAAATTCACCATCATGATCACTTCTAATTCCAGTAATAAAAATTCCTTTTTCATTTTGTAACTTTTTGGAAAGCACTTTAAAATATTTAAAAGACTCATCCTTATGTGACAAGAATAATATCCAACAAAATCTGGTGAAGTCATCAATAACTACGAAACCATACTTCTTTTCGCCAAGACTTAATGTCTTAGTTGGACCAAATAAATCTATATGTAACAACTCTAGAGGTTTAGACGAGGTTACAATATTTTTAGAAGAAAAAAGATGTTTTAACTTGTTTTCCTTTATGACAACTTTCACAAAAGAAATCATTGTTTAAACGTATTTTTGGTAAACTTTTTACCAAATCATGTTTAATCAACTTAGAAATATGTTTAAAACTAACATGACCTAACTTTTTATGCCAAATCAGTTTTTCTTCATCTGTTGATATAAAACAAGAAATATTTTGACTTTGCAAATTTTCTAAATTAATCTTATAAAGATTATTTCGTCTTTTGGTAGAAAAGAATATAGAAATGTCCTTATTTTTTACTACACAAGAATTTTGATTAAAGGATACTTCAAAACCAGAATCACATAATTGACGTACACTAATCAAATTATGTTTTAGACTTTCAACTAACAGAACATTATTAATAGATGCAAAAGAATCTTTATCGATTTTACCGATTCCAACTATTTTGCCCTGCTGGTTGTCTCCAAAAGTTACTGATCCTCCCTTCTTATTTTGAAGATCTAGGAACATAGTCCTTCTTCTTGTCATATGTCGTGAGCATCCACTGTCTAAATACCATTAGTATTGGTTGCTTTTTCCAAGGAAGGAGATCTGTAGTAGATATTATGTTCTTTTTAGGTACCCAGATTTTTTTAGGTCCTTTAGGGTTAGTCTTGTAATTATTCATAGAATGATAATAAGAAGACTGGTGATATTTCTTTCTATAAGGAACAAAATTCTTTTTGTAACGAGTATTGCTATTAGTAAACCCTAAACCACTCTTATCATTAGAGTGTCTATATCTTCCAATCATGTCATTCATTTTTTCGTACTTTCAGTAAAGGTTGATAAATCTGCTGAAAGAGTATTAATCCTTTGTTTCAACTAACTAATTTCCACAGATCTATCTACAGTTACTGATATGTGCTTAATTGTTGATATTTTTAATTATTTACACAGTAATTATTGACATAAAAATGCTTAAGATACTCATTTTAATTCATTTATAATTTTAGGTACAATTTGAGATCAAAGAAATTAAAGTGAGTCAAAAGTATCTCATCTGAGATATTTTTCGAAGATTTATTGTTGCTTGTCTTTATTGAAGAAGAAGAAAATTAAAAGACAAGACAAAAAAAATTAAATGGGAGTTACGGACAACAATGGAAAGAAGACAATTAAATCAAGGCAGCCACTAAACACGCACATGCAAGGCAATAACTTGGAGAGCAGTCAGCAAATTAAATCAAAGGTTCATTGTCCAACGAAAATCACGCAATACGTGGGAAGCAAAATAAAATGGAGGAGACTAACGGCAGAAGACGCAAATTAAAATAAAATCAGAGGAGGTAACGCAAATGAAATAGGGGACTCAAGCAACAGTGCGGTGAACAAGAAATGAGTTAGAAGCTACAGAAGTGAGCAATTAGCAAGCATATTAATTAGAGCTATAAGACAAAAGTCACGCAAATCAGCTACAGCCAAGAGATAAAATAGAGAAGTAGTGAAATAAATCAAGAGCAACACAGTAGTTTTGGAGGCAACCAACGTAACTGACCAATAGGAGGGCCAAACGTAAGACACGGAATAAATAGTTGCAAATGAAGTGATGGACAGCAATTAAAGGGCCAATTAACAATCACGCATAAGAAGAATTGGACAGCTGGAAGACAAAGAAGAGTGGCAATTTAATCATGAAATCAAGTGGAGGTGGCACACGCATATTAATTGTCCCATAAGTGAGCAATGTTGGAGATGCATTCGAAGGAGCAGCAGATGACACGCGGACGACTCTGGAGAACGCTTGGAGTTGAGGCAAAATCAAAATAGCCAAGAAGTATCACGCATAAGGCCGAAAAATAAGGAGGCAATAGACACGCATGGGCGTGAAATAGACAGTGGCGGCGCCGAGAAAGTAAAGCAGAGGAGCTGAAGATTTAAAGAGTATAGCAACATTAAAGAGGGAATATATGGGTGACGAAGGGAGAGTTTTGGAAGCTAGAGACTTATTATTCTTTATCATTAAAAGAGAGTAGATTGCGGCAACTTGAGGAAGAGCTAGAGATTTTTTATAACAAAAGGACAAGTGGATGGCGGCTACAAGAGAAGAATAGGGTGGACAACGCACAACAGCTACAAGGGACATTTATTATTCACAATCAGCTGTGAGGCGCAAGCAGAACTGGAGATAAAAGACGAGGGCGTCAACAGATTTTTTTTTGAATTTTCGAGGACATTAGAGGAGAATAGGAGAGCTGGCGGTAGTGTGAAGAAAAAAGAGGCGATTTTCATTAAGGAGATTTTCGGTGGGCATGAAGGGAGAGCTAAAGCTGGTTCGGTAACAGTGGTTAAATTTTAATTTTAATTTTTCAATTTCATCTATAATAAATAGGGAATAGTATTTTGTGTGACTAAGTTTTTAATCTAGACAAGGTACTTTATGCTTGATGCATGTAGTTTGTGAAACTCTCGTGGTTTAATTGTTTTTGTTTATTTCGATTTATTATTGTTGAGTTTGTTGATTAATGAGGCCTGTTAATTGATTGACTTAATGATAAATTGCCGAATAGATTAGTTAATCCGTGATTGCTGTCTATCAAAGTGGCGAATTAATTTCAATTAAGAAAT
>JANVCL010000004.1:25807791-25818615 GCA_026546855.1 Erythroxylum incrassatum | reverse complement strand
TCTCAACCAAACAAGTTTTTATTTTTTAAGGAAAAAACAAAAACCAAAAATAGAAAAAAGAAACCAAAAATAAAAACAAAAACCAAACATGTTGTTGTTTTCTGTTTTTGGTTTCTATTAAAAAAACAAAAACCTGTTTGAATGAAATTTTTAATATAAAAATTAAAAACAAAAACCTGTTTGAATGAAATTTTTAATATAAAAATTAAAAACAAAAACCTGTTTGGTTGAGATTTCTAATAAAAAACTGAAAAAAAAACATGTTTGGTTTTATTTTTATGTTTTTATTTTTTTGTAATTATACTCTTATGTGTAATAATTATAATATAATACATTATATTTTTAAATTAATTAATTATCATTATAGCTAACATTAAATAAACATGTGACAATTATAATAATTTTTAAAAATATTTTTTGTCTAAACTTGTAAGCAAATTAAAAATTTCGTTATATGTGAAAATATTATAGCAAAACTACTGCAATAACTCACATTCAAAGCATTTAATGTTTCGATTCTCCACACTTACAAGAAACAATAGCTATTCCATGAATACAAATGAAACACGTATGAATGTAATCTAAGTGCAAAAAGTATACACAAGTTCTGTTTGAGATAAGATAAAAAGTTCAAAAAATAGAATAAAGTGCCACAAGATTCCAACAAATACTGTTAACCAAAATGCAGAACGAGCCGCATAAAGGCGTAAAATAGAAGGCTATACGATACATTCATCTTGAAGAACTCAACATGCCATGATATATTCCTTTTGGAAATGCCATTGAAGTAGACCAACAAAAGATCAGATTATTTTGGAATTATGATGCTTCAAATTCAAGAAATGAGAATGCAATTCTACCAAATAAAAATACAGGACAAGATGAAAGTGTAGCTTTTACAGGCTGCTACTTTAAGACACCAGGTTCCTCAAATGTCACTTAGGATGCATTTAAATGGACGGGAATTGTTCAGGCAAGAAGCTTTACAGGACGAAAAGCTACCACAGATCATACCCCCAATCTTTTTGTTGGGTACAGTGAGACAGGCCCGACATCAATTAATAATTCTCTAAGTTCATTGGGCTTTTGAGAAATGTCTTAGCTGGGCTATCATTACATTAGCACCATAGCCCGGTAATCTGCAGTGGCACGTTCGTCATTTCACCCAAATATGGCGGAAATTACTGAAGATGTTATATAAGCAATACTGCCATTTAGGGTTTACCTAGTGGCACCAGCAACAGCGCGAAACAGCACGCAGCCATGGTCCTCAAGTAGTTTCCCTATCTCTTATCTATTCGTAATTCATTTGAGTTAATGTTTGTCTCTGCAATGCCACATCGTTGGAGTTCATTTTCTTAGGGAATTTAGGTTTTAATGGTTTGGGTTTTCAATGTCGTATCAGGACGGAGCTTTGTCGTTTCAGTGGGGCCAAGATTTATCCCGGGAAAGGCATCAGATTTATTCGTTCTGATTCTCAGGTTATTGCAAAGTTAGCGTTTTTTAATGTTTAATCTGCTTATTTGGGTCATCAATGTATCTGGGATTGTGTTGATTTTTGAGTCTTTACTGTGCCGTGGCCTGTTTTGTGCAGGTTTTCCTGTTTGCCAATTCAAAATGCAAGAGGTACTTCCACAACAGGTTGAAGCCTTCCAAGCTTACATGGACAGCCATGTACAGGAAGCAACATAAGAAGGTAATGAGTTTTATATTGAAAGCATTTTCTATCTCACTTCAAATGAATTTAGTACCTGGAGCTGGATAATCATGCAAATGGGGACATACAGTAGGGATTTTGAATATTGGTTAAGATGTTTGCAAGGCATCTATTTCTTACTTAGGTGTTAGGATCTTGGATGGTGTTAGATTTTGGACCTGCCAATTTGGTTGTTTCCTTTTTGAGAGCATTTGTTTTGGTTTGCTTGAAATTGCAATTAGATGTGCTGTTATCTTGACTTGCATAGGATATTGCCCAAGAGGCAGTAAAAAAGAGAAGACGTGCTACCAAGAAGCCATATTCCAGGTCCATAGTCGGTGCCGCTTTGGAGGTTATCCAGAAGAGGAGAACAGAGAAGCCAGAAGTTCGTGATGCCGCTAGGGAAGCTGCTCTCCGGTACTCAATCTCTCTTCATGCATAATATCCGATCGTTACAGTAATTTGATAATTTGCCTCCCAACTTTATGAGTGGCCTTTGGCTGGGCCACTCATGCGTGCAAATTTTTGCTGATTACTTGATGTATATGCAGAGAAATCAAGGAAAGGATCAAGAAGACGAAGGATGAAAAGAAAGCAAAGAAGGCTGAAGTCATGTCCAAGACTCAAAAGACACAAGTCAAAGGTAATGTTGGCAAGGGTGGTGCATCGAAGGGTCCTAAACTTGGTGGAGGAGGTGGAAAGCGCTGAAATGCTAATTCTCAGCTGTAGCGTTCTTGCAATTGCTAATTCTATGTTTCTTCCCGTAGTAACTGCTTATTTTATGGTCCACTTGTGGTGTTCTTGCAAATGGAAATAGTAGCTACATATTTGTGCTTTTTTGGGCTTTGTAAGGATTAATTGGCCAACGTAGTCTTGCATTTGGCATTTTTGTTTCAACTTTTATACCATATTCTTATGTTTTGATCTTGGTCCTAGACCCTTCAGATCATGAGTTCTATTTTACTAGGAATCTTCAACTTTGCGGGGTTAGTGTTGCTATGATTTATCTATGACACTGGGAAGTTCTATCATATGCAACTAATTTATTGGTTCTTTAGGCAAAAGGCACGGAATGCTTTAGCTACCATTTAGGATGAATATGGGCTCTTTTTTTCTTAATTGGTTCTCTGGATGACGTCTGTTGCCGCAAAAGATGTCACTTTGATGAAACGTAATACTGTTCCTGCGAGAACAGCTGACGTGTAAACAATTGTCCAGTTAGAATGTTGTGTCGTACTAGAAGAGGCACAGGCCTTTGGAATGTTTGTTCTCTCATGTTCTTAGAAATATGCTTGAAATAGTACCTATGATTGTCACAAGATTGCGTTGTGAATGGGATTTTTCTTTGGAACAAATTGAAAATTGTGGTACTAGCAGCGGTTGATGAAGTCTGAAACAGGTTCTCCGGTCGGTGGTTGAACGCATCCTGTTCCTGTGGTCCAAGTGGGATTCCCTTGTTGGGCCAAAACTTGTCTGTACTTTACACCGCCTTAAATATCGGCCTCATGTTACTGCCTCTTGCAACAATCAAACTGAGTTACTCATGCTGAACTCATGGCTATGATGGGTTTTTAACCTGGTCAACCTAAACTATTGGCCTAACCATTTTTTGTACTGTTTTTTTTTAATTGTTACAACTATTGTAGTTAATTGTTGTCCTAAAGGGAGAATGTTAGTAATTCTCTAAATGTTGGGCAACAATTAATTACGATTTTATGGTTTTAATAAATTTACGGTTTATTGAATCGAATTTGATCTACTTAAAAGATAATAAAGTAGTTTAATAAAAGATTTTAATTAATAGGTTAAGTTTAGCAAAGAAAATAGATTCTAATCAGTATGGGCTAGATATGTATTAGACCTGTGATGAAGAAGCTTGATATGTTTGCTATATATATACGCTAAAGTCTCCAGATTTTGCTTATGTAAGTCGTTAATGTTTAAATTCGCTAACCTGTTAAGAGGTTCACGCTTTAAGAAAGTCATAGAAAGATGTTAACGACATTTGGTTGATCAACTTTCATAAAGGTTATTGAGAAAATCTAGAAGTTTCAGCGTTTGAAAAGATCGTTCGAAGTTATGAAAAGCAAAACAAGTATTTTTGTATTTTCTTCATTTATTCATCTTCATGTTTGACCCTAAGTGCATAATTAAGGCTCATATAACTAATCGTAAGGTAGATAGTTACAAGAACAACGAGAATAACACCTAATAAGAGTGTTGTTGAATTGTAATGTTTGGAAAGATCTAGTAGCATGCAACCTTACTTTTACCTGGTAGAAAGATTGTTTCTTATAGACCCACATATAAACATAATACAATACATATAGAGCATGGAAAAGATTCAAAAATAAAGATAAAATAAGTAAATTAATACATCAACTAGAAAAAAGATAAGTATAAGAATAAATCAAATCAACCATTGCAAGAAAGTAATTAGACTAAGTAAGAAACTGCTTAGGCTAAATAATTGGAATGAAAGTTCTACGTAATCAAAATATTAAAGCTAAATATAAAATAAAAGACTCGAAGGAAAATATTTAAAAGACTGAAGAGATCGAGAAATACCTCTCTATCTGAAATCCTTTATCCGTATCTTAGTACATCAAACTTTTCTATTAAAAGCCATGTCCTTGGTAGGTTTTAGAAGAGTCATATCATTCTTGATTACTTCTTCTCAGTTTTTTTGAGCCTTCATTTCTTTCTCATATAGTCTCTAAGTACTATTTTCTCGCACATTTCTACTGAAGCGTCAAGGTGTCTTCTTTTAATATGTTTGAACTACCTAAGTCTCGTCTCTCTTAATTTTTCATTAATATTGGTTACCTTTAATTTGTCTCATACCAATATATTTTAAACTTTATATATTCTAATAAGGTTATATATCTAACGAAGCATCCTCATCTCCACTATCATTAACTTATGACTATGCACTTATTTGATGTGCCAACATTCCGCCTCATAAAGCATGACCAACCTAATCGTTAAATGATAGAATTTACCTTTGAACTTGAGTAGTATCTTCTTGTCACATAAAACTCTTGATATATTTCTCCATTTAAGCCACCCTAATCTAATACGGTGAACTATATCTTCATCATTTTCTTTATTGCTTTGGATGATGATAGACTTTAGGTACTTAAATCATTCTTTTTGTGACATAATTTTTGAATTAATCTTTACCTCAATAGCGGAAGTCATCCTATAGCCCAAAAAGATAAGGCAAATAGCTCAGTAGTTTAATGCATTGAGAGTTTTTATCTGCGGATTCAAATGCTAATACTACAAGGTAGATAGTCAGAATGTAAAGATAAAGGTGTTGATATTTGGTCCTTTCTAAATCAAATTTCTTTAGGAAGACTTGTAACAAAAGAGGAAAGAAGGTAGACCATAACATACACTTTTATAGGGAAATTTGTGAATATACTAGCAATGCATTAGGGGTATTTAGCATTTTTAGGAGATGTCAAACACCTAATAAACAATTACAAGTCAACCAAACAAGAAAAATGAAAGAGGATGGTTTTTTTCCATTGCACAATCTTGGTGGACCAATGTTGTTGCACCATTAAGAGGTCTTTACTCTTTTAAATTACCTACCAAACAACTTTAATTCAATATTTGTGATTCTTCTTCAAAATATGTAGGCGATCTTCATCATCTATCTCTATCAATGCACAGGCACTACAATAGAAAGGGCTTTTCACGATGGATATTTTCATCGGTAAAAGTACAAAAATCGTAGCCAAATTTTTTAGCGACAAAAAAGAAATTGTCGAACATTTCATTGCAAATTATTTTTAGCAATAAAAAATCGACGATGTTTTCGAAAAATAGTCACAAATTATTTTTGGCTTTGATTTATGGTACGTCTTCAAAAGAAATAGGCGAGGTTAAAACCAATCGTCGCGAAAGACTACTCGTGACGGTTATTATTCATGGCTAAAAGTTAAGTTATTAGCTACATTACTTACCCGTAGCTAATAATATATTGCGATGATAATTTTTAAGTAGTAAAATATTTTTAGTGACAGTTTTCAAAACGTAGGTAAAGATTATTTGCGACGATTTTTAAAGGTTATTTGCGGCGACTTTATTAACGTAGCTAAAAATTTTTGGTGACGATTTTAGAATCATTGGAAAATCTTTTTAGTTATGTTTTGACTTAATTTTTTAAAAAATTATTGGTGACATTTTGAATAATGTTGCTAAAAAGTTTTGGTAACGAGTTTTGATTTTTTAGTAAACATTCATATAAAAAATTGGATATTCAATTATAATCATTTTAAAGATTTTTAATCTGTCATATTGTTTGTGAAATTTAGATTTATAATTAATTAAACTAAATTAAAATAAACAAAATTTTATATAAAAATAAATGACATTAAATGTTGATTACAAAAAAAACTTATGTACAAACCAATGATCGTTTCCATTGTCATTACTACTACTTTCATAATTTTAGCCAATTATTTCTTTGACCATCTTTTCAAGCTTGACCACCTTTTGTTTAGGACAATCTAACTTTTGTTCATTACGTTATAACGAAACCTTAAGTGATTGATTCTTCTCTTGAAGCGTCGTTACATATGCTGGTCACGACGAGGATGCTCCAATTGGCTTAGGGCGAGCCTTTGCTGTAACCTAATCTTATACCAAGGACGTTGTTGTAAATATTATCTACATTTGGCTCATTTTTATCAAACAAAGAGCTATGCAACAACTCCTGCATCTTATTCCAAAATTAAAAAGAAAAACAAAATCAATATTTAATTTAAAAATTAATAAACATAAAAATTAAACAAATTTTTAGACTTATATAATTATCCTATGATTCTTCTGACGTCCAACCTTCACCTTCCTTGTAATATGTCAATTTGTACTATGTAGTTCCTTTTGACTCTGTTTTATGAAAACAAAAATTGAAACACATTAAATAATATTGTATTTTTTTGATATAATTATAATTTCTAACCAAAGAATTTACTAATTCTTTTCGAGCGACAACAAATGATTTGGAGCCTTAGTTGTGAGGAGTTTTCATTTTTTTATTTATTAACCTTGGATTTCTCACAATTTTCCTAGATACAGAAAAGAATTAGTCATTAAATGTGGCACAAGATTAATTGAAGCAAATGTAAAGAGAAAGAGGACAAACCTTAATGTTAGTAGAGACCCAATAATCATACATTTGACTCTAATTTTCTAGAGTCACTCATTCAGAAACATGTCTCCTTGCCTTCTCATTCGAAGGAAAAGATTTTTAGTATTTATGTAGTTGATAATGATGATCCTTTGCCCTTTGTATCAACAGTGAACTACACAGCTTGAAACTTTAGGATTCTCGATGTTGACGATATTGAGTTTCATCTGTGAACAATAGGTAAAATTTAAATTAGTGTTTAAATGTTAGTTAAAAAATGCATATAATTAAATAAATTAAAAAATTACCAAAACTTTTTCAAGAGCATTTTGAAGCAAGTTGTCTTTCTTCAATTACTTGGCGTGCTTATGGCAAGGCAATTCAGTATTGACGACGACCCCCGACTCACTAGATAATTTTGCTAACTGGACCTTGTTAACAGGACCGCCTTGTGAGCAGTCAATATGCACAGACAACCTTCTGTTCATTGCAACATTTATGTGTTGCAGCTCAGGACCTTTAGTGATATCTATACCTCTTTTCTTGACAGTGGCATTAGAACTTGACAACAAGAGAATAATGATAAGAAAAAATGCATTAAACATGTAAATATATATTTGAAGATAAGTTAAATCATAGGTGCTAAAGAGTTATAAACCTGAAGATCCCTCTTCAGTAGTTGAGGTAGAAAGACGTTGTTGCTCACTGGTTTCAATGATAGATGAAGTCAATTGTCGTGGTTGATCTGGTTATTGTGGAGGAGGAAAATCTTTGCTAATTTCCACCTTCTTTCATTTGTTTCCACCAGGTGCATTATATTGAATATCTATAATGATATTATTAAATAATTTCTGAATGAATTTCTAATATTAAATAAACCTAAGTAGAATAACATCATAAAGAACTTATTAAATTTAGAATTTAATCATTTCGGAGCATTTAATATTCCCATAATCATAATTTTTCACCACTTCACTTGTTTCAAGATCTCCTAAAAAATATTTAGTATACCACACATCACTTTAATTACAGGATGTTGAATTTAAAGAAAGTTATATCTTTTCACATCTTAAATCAAATTATGCATGTATGGGAAAATTGAATATAATACTATCTGAAAGTTCGTCATTTATATTACCTAGGGGGTGAGAAAATAATTTATCACTTTTTAATTGAAATACAGGAACATGAAGTAGATGGAGGATTATTTGACATAGTTTAGATGGAGGAGTTGAGCAAATTTCAATTCATAATAAACATGTCAAGAAGCTTTGTATTATAACACTCTTTAATCGCTTATCTTCCTCAAATGGTGGCTTATTAGTTTTTATCATAATATAATTTAAATGGTGACTTGTTAATTTTCAAACAATATAAACATCAATTTCATATGAACAACAATATGCATCGCATCAAGATTATGCCTCAGTAGCAATTCCTTCCATTATGGCAAATAAAAAAATATGCTTTTTTATTCCAATTAAGCTCAACAACATTTCGCTTTCGCTTTCGCCTTCTATTACTTGGGTGTTTGCCAGGTGTAATGTCACCCAATTATGATAGTTGGTAAATCACATCATCACTAGACAACTGTAAAGGAACATCACCTAATTCTACTTCGCTATTAAAAAATTTGCTTCTCCACCATCTATGCCCATGTTCCAAAAAATGACAATATCCCGTATAACATATTTTACTTTGTAGCCTTATCGAATAAGTTTGATGGTTATACACAGGACAAGCCACATATCCTTTAGTGCTCCATCCAAACAAATTCTCATAAGCTGGAAAATTATTTATAGTCCACAAAACAACCACATTCATTATAAATGTTTCACCTTAAACAACATCAAATGTTTATAATCCAACCTCTCATAGATCGTTTAAGTCATCAATTAATGGTTGCATATATACATCAATATCCTTATCAGGTCCTGGAATAAGTAAAGATAGTAGCATGAAAGGCTTCTTCATACACTTCCAATGTGGTAAATTTTATGGCACTATAATTATTTATCACATGCTTTACAAAGTAATCATATTACCAAAAGGATTAAATCCATTTGAGGCTAAACCAGGTTGAACGTTACGATGATCCTATACAAACCATGGAAAATTTTCATCAAAGTCTTTCCATGTCATTGAACCTATTGGATGACGTATAATGTTGTCATCTATGTGTTGCTCTTTATGCCACCTCATATCTACGATTATTTTTGTTGACATAAAAGCCTCTATAGTTGTTGTTTAATTAGAAAGTGTCTCAATATTTTTTTCGGTATCTTTTTCCTTCTATTATTCAATTGCCACCTTGATGTTCCACAAATGAGACACTCTTCAAGATCTTTATTGTCCTTCCAAAATATAGCATAATCATACTTACAAGCATGTATTGATATATATCCTAATCCGAGATCCCTTAACAATTTCTTTACATCATAGTAAGATTTGGGTAATTTGTGTCCAACAGGTAATGCATCTTGTGCAAGTCAATTAAGATGTCAAAAGACTTTTTACTTCATTTATTATACACCTTCAAATGCAATAACTTCATAACAAAAGAGAGTTGTGAGAAATTCGAGCACCTTGGATGTAATTCTTCTTGTGCAACTTTCAATAACTTGTCAAAATTATCTTCAATAATACTATCAATGATGTTAGGCAAACTAGTTTCATTCATAGTCTCCATATAATTCCTATAATCCTCTAACATCTCGCCTATTCTAATATAAAAACACTATAATAATCAACTAATTCTGAATTGAAAATATATCCCATATCCCAACACGTTATACAAATATCAATATCAAAATCAAAGCAAATAAAAGAATATAATATGAGAAAATACAAAACATTTAAAATAAAAACTAAGAATTAAAACAAGAGTCTAGTCCATCCATTAAACTAAGATTGGGTTTATTGTTAGAAACCAACTTATCTAAAGCACAATGTATAAATCAATTAATAAACTTAGCCATAGATTCACTGTCTTTATTGAAATTCTGTAAAACTGAAATAATCTGCAATGAAAATAAGGAGAAAAGTATTAAAGAGACCACTAAGAACTTTCTTCGAACACTTAAAAGGCATAACAGATTCATCCCAAATTACCTAAGGAAATCGTGTCTTTTTCCTTCCTCAACTAACATTAACACATTGGAAAGCCAAATGCACCATAGATAATCCAAACAAACCCAAAAATACTCCAAAGAATCATTAAACTCGTGCAATGTACCATTTTAAAATACCAACACTATGAATACAAACACAAACCAAACAAACAAATGTTGAATGACTACCTCAATTGAAGGAAAAAAGGACGACGATTGGAGAAGATAGTGGCACGCAAAAACTAGCGAAAAGAAGAGAAAATGATGAGAAAACCAACGTGGGAGGAAGGAAAAAAGGCAAAAACTAGCATGGTAGAGAGGAAGTAAAGGGAAGGTGATCTCGACTATGTTTCATTTAACATATGCTGAGTCGTCGTTGTTTGACGTCGAACAAACGACGCAATCTCAGTTTATTTTTCTTAAACGTCTAAAGATTTTACGATGAATTCACATTTTAACGCCAAAAGAAAACCGCTAGATACCCATTTGGGGATCAATTTAAAAAATCGTCGCCTTTTGTATGAACGTTATGACTTTTCGCTTAATTTGTTTACATATCCATCTATTTGGCAACGTTATCACAAATCATCACAAATGTGTAGTTTTGACAATCAATTTTCAAAAGTGTCACCAATGCTACACTTTTTTTATATAGATTTTAAATTTTGCTAATTTTTTAGTGTATCATAAACATAAGTCACTATAGAAATTATATATAATAAATTACAATTTTTTATACCTAATAAATTTTTTAATAGCAATTTAATATCGACCAGGTAATGTAAGTAGTGTAATGATTTATGAAAATTTACATTATATATAAATATTCTCATATCTTACTTATGTAACATATATATATGTTACATAAGTAAGAT
>JANVCL010000004.1:25794973-25807691 GCA_026546855.1 Erythroxylum incrassatum | reverse complement strand
ATCTTACTTATGTAACATATATATATGTTACATAAGTAAGATATGAGAATATTTATATATAATGTAAATTTTCATAATATATATATATATACTCTATTTAATAATAATTATTTATTTTTATATCAAAATTTCGTATTTTAACATATAATTTACATATATTATACTATTATGTTACCCAAATGTGAAACCAAATGGTAATGGCAAACCATTTGGCGACAGGTTTTTAAATCCTCACTAAATAGTATATTTCTTTCGACGTTATCGAAAACGACGTCGTTTTGATGTTAACCGTCAACAATCCTCTTTGTTAACCATCCAACAAATGATGTTGATTTTTGTACAACAAATGTCATCGTTTTGTTGTACAGCAAACAACTTCATTCCCTACTAGGTTATTAGCACGAAAATGAAGCCAAAGATGAAGCCATCATTGTCTTCAACTATTCGTTGCTTTCATCCATTCTCCCTCTGGTTTTGGCAATTGTTAAAGAAGCCTCATGCGTGGTGAATCTTCGTCTTTTGTTGTAGTCACCTTTGATTGTCGTTCTGTTCAAGTAATTTGCCTACCTTATGTATTGTTCTTTTTTCATTCTTTGGGTTGTTGTGATGTGCTTTTCTGTTCTTCTTTGTCCCTCTATTTTTTGTGATATGGTTTTGATTGTCTACGTAAATTGCCACCATTATGCTTCATTATGACATAATGGGTTGATGTTAGTCTAGAATGGGTTCATTGTTTGCATTTTTGTTATTAGTTAGGGATGATTTTTTTTACTATTAAGTGTTCAATGAAAGTTCTGTTGGAGACACTTATAAAGTTGTTCCTAACTTAGAGCTAAGCTAGTAACGTGGACCTTGTTGCACTACTTTAATGATCACTTTGATAATTTTTCCCAAGGCTAACATATAGTAGGAATAAAGCATAATTAATGTTCTTAACTTAGATCTCTCTTTTTCATTAAAATATTCTAACAAGCATTTAGGTTTATATAATATATCTAATTTCAAGAAACATTTAAATTTATAATTGCATTCAATAATTTCAATTTATGTAATTATTATTTTATTGATCAACACACAATTCAACAAAAGAATATTGTAAAAGAAGTCATTTACATATCTACTAGTTGTAGCATAGTGAAGCAAAGCATTCAGTGAATGAAAAGTTTTGGGTAGTGACCAAAGTACCTCAATTTTCATAAGGCTACCGCTTTATAATAGAGCCATCTTCAACTATTTCTTAAAGAAGCCTTCTACCAAAGGTGATTCAAGATTGTATATATTAATGCTCACTAATAAGATTACCAAAAGTTGGAGGAACATGAAATATCACAGTTTTATAACAATGTTAAAAGATAGTAACACAAGAATTCTACTTTTATTTTGCCCAATTCTACTTTCATTTTAATAAGGGTAAATGAGTACTCTCATAATATTAAACAATCTTCTTTGAAAAACTTTTATTTGTCTTGCAAACTTCAATTTGTTTAATCTTTCTAATCACTCCCAATCTATTGCTTTTTAGACATCTCAATAGGTAAATAGAAGATGTATAACTAGTGAACTATAGTCTTTTGACTTATCATCAAGAATTTAATTGAACAAAATGACTTTTCAGAATATAACTGCTAACATTAATTCATAGAGGAATGTCGACGTAACGACTAGTTTTTGATGGTAGAAATGAGCTTCGCTGGGAAGAATGTGACAAAATTCTCCCTAATAAAAAAATTCAATCTAGAACAAATCTCCTCATCAAACACTAATCATCCCTTACCTTCCATAGTCAATTTTCTTCTTCATAGTTTTTAGTATCATTCAAACTACCTCGCTTCCTTTATTATTTATACCTCATTTCCTGTTATAAAGTTATTATATATATGAACATTTGATTGAATACACTATATATTGTGTTAAGCTTCCTCGAATCTTCAAATGAACATAGATGGAAATGGAGGCAGTGGCAATGTCCTGATGATTGGTAAAGGATTAGAAAAAATTGGTTGTTTTGGAACAACCATCAATTCCAATTGCTATATCTGTTAAATCAAGTATGCATGTGTTCCATATTGGTTTCGTTATACTATTTGACTTAACTAGCTATCTAAGTTCTATACTAATTGTGTCTTAAGTGAAACACACCGTATTGGTAGTTCATCTAATTTAATGATTCATACTGCATCTGAGGATCTGTTCACTGTATCTCCTACTAATTTAGCTATAGCCATGAAGTTGTTAGAAGAGGGTATCAATAACCCAACACTTGGGGGAAGATATGTGACTTTTTCAATTAATGCCTTCGAATGTGCAATGTCCCTTTTTGAAAATCCAGACATAGGGAACTTATTTACTTTTACCAACTCTCTTGTCACTTGGAATAAAAAAAAATTAATTATTTCATTTCCTTTTCGTTGGAATCAGCCTGAAAATTTATTTATTGTTATGTTTATAAGAATTTTGTAAATAGTCTCTTTACTAGTTAAGGTAAGGTTTTATACTATTAGACCACCCTAGATCTCGCGTATCAGCAAAATTCATACTACTTATTGATGTTGATGTTGTTGTTGTATATCTGTAAGAATTGTTAAACTTCTAATTAAAGTCTTGTACTATTTACCAGTATATATCATTATATTATATTGCTTACCATTTTTAATATTTTTATGTATTATTATTTTATTGTTAATAAATATTAATGATTAAGAATAGTATCAACTTAAAGATAATTTATATCGAAAAAGAAAATTTATAGAGTTTTAATGCATTAACTATATATTGAAACAAATTTATAAAGAAGACAAATAAAAAATATGAAAAATCATTTATAAAATATCAATTATAATTAACCTTAAGATTATTAAACACAATTATTGTTAAAAATTATCAAATTATATTTATTAATTATAAATTCTTTAATATCATCTTTTGGCGCGACGATTTATAGGTTTAGTAGCCAAATGTAGACTTTTAATAACAAACAAACTATTGCATCTCAAAAAGTTCGTAATTTTGGAACGATTTAATTTATAGCGGCAACATGCTCAACCTTTGGGGAAGAAACATTCAAAGTCTCAAACTATCGCCAAATTGAGAACTTTTCGCGGTGGCTCAAGTAAATCGTCGCTAAAGAAACTTGTTTAGCGATAATTTTATGCGACATTTCCAAAATAGCGACTTTTTGTCACGAATTTGTAAATTGTCACCAAAAGTTGGCATTTAATAACGATTTCCATTTCGTCCCCAAAAAAAATAAAAGGTACCTAATAGTCTGTTTCGTTTCAGCGAGGCTTCAGACTTACTTATCAGAAGTTTCCTTTTTGCTCGCTCACGGAACTGTGTAGCTTCTTTCTTTTTCTATGCCACACGCATGCATATGTTCCTTACCCTCAATAGCATTGTTCATCTATGAAATTTGAAATTCCGATTACGCTTCTTAAAGAATAACAAGTTGATTAGCGTGTATTCAAGTAAATGATTGTACGTTTTATAGGCAATTCCGTGAAGGCATTTTGAATTTTAGTTAACATAGCATATATAGGTGGAACGATTATCTTAAACGTAGTTGCAAATAAACTAGCGAGAGCCTAGAAGGTTGTGTAATTGATTGTTGCATCTGTAGGATAGTGAACCACTTAAGATTTACAGGAAACAAGCTTAGGGTTCATAAGATCGTCCTCACTAAACTAAACTATGCTGACGTTCTGACATATTTATAGAAGTACTGACTGATATCTAGAGTAATTAACCCCAACAGATTCCATCAGGAGCATGCACGCACTTAGAAGTTAGAAGCCTGTTCTGTTAGGGATAAGATGGCAGGATAGCCCAGTAAGATGATGGTAAAGGGCTACACTCATCGACGTTGGGAAGATAGTTTGCTTCTGCAGTCTGATACGGATTTGGCCCTCCTCGTTGCTTGGCAGAGCTACGAAAAGCAACCGATGTGCTTTCCACGGTCTCGTCTCCAGAAATCTGTGTGTACCCTATTGATACTTGGTTGTTCCTGGTAGATTGTTCCCTGAGCATGGCTTTCAGTTTCATAACCTACACATTTTTAACATCAAGCTAAACCAATGTGAAGAATGAAAATTGGTAAAGTTTTGCATGAAAACTTTTTGTGAACTAGCTCCGACCTCTTCTTGAAGCTTCTGTTTCTCTTTAGAGACAATATCAAAGTCCTGCTTTAGGGTATCGTATAATCGCTCAAGCTGCTTCGATTTCCACCTAGCTCGTCTGTTTTGGAACCAAACAGCAATTTGTCTGGGTTGGAGCCCTAGTTCGCGGGACAGCTTCATCTTTCTGTCGGGGTCTAGCTTAATCTCTTCCTGGAAGCTTTTTTCAAGTGAGTCAAGTTGATCGCTCGTCAATCTTTTCTTCTTCTCTTGACTTTCGTAGCTGGTTTTGTCCATACTGGGGACCGATCTATTCAGTGTATGCGCCATATCCGAGTGTTTTATATCCGTTCCTGAAAAGCACAGAATATCATTAGCTTGTTTGCTATTGCAAACTTGCTAGTATAGGTTTCAATTCACACAGGAACAAAGAAAGAGGTTAAAACGTACGTAGCACAGAAAAAACAAGCTGACTAAGGTTGGTTTCAGTGGCACGTAGAAACAAAGAAAGAGGTTATGTTAGTGTTAAGTACTTGAGCCAAGTGATATGAGTGAAGACATGGAATAAATTAAACTAGTGGCATAATATTTCTTGAAGGTTTTCTTTGCTTACACGCAGATTTACATCTCAGATAAATACAAAGATCGATGGGAAAGTAATTAGAAGAAGTTTAGCAGTAATAAGAAGATTCGGGCATACCTGGATAGTGGTCAAAGTTGTAGTTGTAGAGCAAGTTAAGGGGACTTTCAGATCGAGAAACCAACCTTCTTAAGTTGCCACTCCATTCCATGCTTTGGACTGTCTCTTTAGCTCTCACTCTCTGTGTCTTCTTTTAAATAATCAAACCAAAATTTGATTGTATATGGAACTTGGTAAATGGACCACAAGGACTGGTGGCTGATCAGACAGACTATTAAAGTAGAGCAGAGGCGTGGCCAGCAGAGAAGAGAGGTAAGTTTTGTGAGGTTATTTTCATCTTCTTTTTTGGGGTGCAGCAAAGTGGATTACGTGAGAAATAGAATAAGTGGAAGGTTCTCTCTACTTCACTTTTGGGGTGCAACAAAGTTCATGTTGTAAATATAGTGAAGAGGAACACAGAGTGACTATTGTCGGTTGGAAGAAAATCTAATGAGAGATGAAGAGAGTCCACATGGTCCCCAAGCAAAGCAAAGGCCTGCTTCTCTAGACAGCTGACATTATGCCTTCACTTTCTCACGCCTCTTCCTGAGCCCTGCCTATCCCAAGTCCTTCCTCTCTCTTTCACCGTACCGAGGTTCTATGTATGGACACCACACATGTATGCAGGACAAAAGCAAGAGTGTAATGTTTCCATTAAAGCTTAATTGCCCCTTATTCACATTAGCTTGTAACTATTTCACTAACATTCAAATCCTAAATTATCTTGTGACTAATCACATTTTATTGTTTGACCATGACAATAAGATCATGGTATTGCAGCCATTTAGTCCTTATTCGCTAGTTCCTGAGTTGTCCTGCGATATTGGTAGCCATAAGAGTCCTCAGAGCTAACTGGACATAACGTGCTTGGGTTGTGCGTAGAAGGGTGAGGCGCAATGCAAGCTAAATCTATGGAAGGAGTGGGATATGGATAGATAGATTGATAAATGCTAAAAAGAAAGAAGAAAGGGCAGGTACAATCAGTAAACCATGCAAAAAACCTGCCATATCCTATTGCACTAGCCTAGTGAAAAGGACAAGATCGAAAAGAGACTTTGTTGGGGCTCATCCTACAGTTTCATCTTAATTAACTTGCAGTAGCATAGCAGAGATGAAAGCTGACTCCTTCAACTCTCTCGTCTTAACACTGTACACACTGATCTTAAACCTGACACCCCCATTCAATGACAATTGGCGTACGCATAGGCTATGGAGAGACAGAGAGAGAATGCATCATCTTTCACGGGAAAAAACGTATTAGAAGACTGTGAGATCGAGGTTAACGGTCTAGAACTGTGATGTAGCATAGCACCGTAGCCCAAAAAGAGTGTAAGATGAGAAAAGCAGAGGTCGGCTGCAGCCGTCCACTGTATTTATCTCTATATCCATACGTATACGGAGAAAACAACCTTTTTCTTCTACGTTATTGACAACACTAGTATATCAATTCTCATTCGAATTCGAGACAAGCACAGATATTGAAAGGAAAACAAAAGGTACAATACCCTTTTGTTTTTTTGTTTTTCGTTCAAGAGTAGAGACAGAAAGAGAGAATCCATAAGGATCTTCAAAGCTGAACAATCAATAAGATGTGTCATCTCATTCCATCTTCAAATAGGAAAAACAGGCATGCCATTTAGAGTTGTTCGTGTCAAAACTACAGCAAGTAACCCATTACCTTGCGAGGGAATCATGTCTAAGTGCGTGAGATTCAGCTTAGGCACAGAATTTTTTTTTATAACTGCAGATTGCATTTTTCTCATTAAACAACATTCATTACTTAGGTATATAGGCTTATGTTCCAAGTTCCAACAAACTAAAGACAAATACAAGTTAGAAATAAGGGAAAGGTGAGTAACATATTCCACTAATATGTGAAAAAAAGTTTCAACAAGTAAAATGAACAGTCTAATAACTCAAATATAACTTTAAAAAATCAATAATAAACATATACTTAAATAACAAAATACTATAATCACTACTTTTAAAAAATAAGAAATAACTAAATAATAGTTTGAAGCAATTTAATCAATACCCCCCTTTGCTTCAAACTTCACGGAGTACTTCTCTTCATACCTTCCAAAGCACTTTTTTTTAACATATTACACTTCTCATTATTATAACCAAATTTATTAATGCACTTTGTCACCAATCAAAATTTTTAGAGTACAGTTCTCCATAATGCACCAACTGTCTTTAAAAAAAGTTTCTTCTTTTATTACTTGCACTATATTTGCAATTCTTTTGTAATTGCTCAGATATCTTATACTTGTAATATTAAAAAGTTTTCCCTTTTGCCAAGAATCTTTTTCTTCGTAATCAAACTTCTTACGATTGCGACGCGAAGAACATTGGCCTTTTCCTTTGATGATGAAGTTTTGGCCAAGTAAACTCTATCAATTTTTTTCTTCAATTCCATCATCTCTCTTGGATCTACAACCTAAAGAGCATTAAATAATTTTGCAAATGTTATTTTTGATAGATTTTCATAATCTTAAAATGAGAAATTTTGACTCGTATCTTTTGAAAAGAGTTACAGAAAAACTAATCAACTACTAGTTGATTAGGAAAATTTTCACCAATCAATTTGATTTGATTGACGATGGACATGAGCTTGCTTCCTTATTCCTGAACACCTTCATATTTCTCTATATTTAGCATCTCCAATTCTCTCTTGAGATTCAAAATTTACATCAATCTTGTTTGATGTTGCCTTCAAACTCTTAAGTTTCTCTCATGTTTCTTTAGGTTATTCACAATCTATTATTCTTTTAAAAATTTCCTTTTACAAAGCCAATTGTAGATAAAATAGCACTTTTGATTTCCTTGTTGCATTATCATGTCTTTTTTTTATGAAAAGTAAATATATAGAATCAAAAATTATGTACACAGTCTTTGGTGCATACCCCGACCAAAGTTTGTAATCATAACATCAATATCAACAATACATCCAAAATATCAAAAAGTGATTAGCTCCTTGGGGTACAATCTATACAAAATCTTATATATTACAGTTTTTATCTTAAGAACTACATCAAAGCTCGTAACAAAAGCATAATCTAACTGGATAGCATTCCTGGTCTTCCATACCATATAGATGGTACACATGAATGCTAGTCTTGTAGCTTTGCTTCTAAGACGCGCTCCATTGTAATCTTTCCGAATCCACTTGATTGCACTAGGTAGTGTAGTCATGACTCGTGTCAATCCCAGTCATCCCCGTATGGCAGCCCAAACTTCACCTATGAAAGAGCACTTAAAAAATAAATGTTCAATAGTTTCTAGTTCAACATTACAAAAGCCACATGTTCAGTCTATCTCAAAAAATAGTAGGTTATACTTTATTGGTAGTCTATTTCGAAGACTAAGCCATGCAATGAAGGAGAATTTTAGAGGTATGTATTGCTTCCATATAAATGCCATCCATGGACATCTTGTATGCTTAACTTTCAATAACTCATAGATTTTCTGTGTTGATGGAGTTCCATTTATACATAACTTCTGCATGTCATACACTACTTCCCTTCAGCCACCCAGCTTATCCACCAATTTATTCCGAATCATTGCCAGGTTTTTCAGCACGGGTGAGTCACGATTGTGAGGTTCCCAGTCCTATATTGATATGTCCTTCAAATATACTTCATGAATCCATCTTACCCATAAGGAATCTGCTTTTGCATGAATATTCCATAGGACTTTAGACAACAGTGCCAAATTCCATAGTTTACAATTTTTCAGTCCCAGTCTACCCTCCTCTTTTGGTACATAAATATTATCCTATACCACTCTAAAGTGTTTACCACCTCATAAAAACAACCTACATATGGAGGTTATCCTCTCTAGGATAGTTGTTGGGATAGGAAATACTTGGAGCTAAAAAGAATACTCGCATATGATAAAATTTGACCATTCCATGTATTGATATACGCCTCTACAGATTCAAGTAGAACATAAAATTGAGCCACCAATACCTTTATAGGTGTCAAAGGTACCCCCAAATATCGGACTGGAAATTCACCCATAGGGTATTCCATCATCTGCATGATCTTCTCCCTTTCATGTCCACACACCCTAGCTAGGTAACTACTAGATTTTGAAGTATTCACCTTTAGCCCTGCCATCTTTTTCAGTTCATTCAACACCTCTATTAGTATCCCTATAGAATTAGAATCACCTCTAGAAAACAACATGAGATCATCCGCAAAAGCAAAGTGAGTAATACCAAATTGTTTACACTTCGAGTGGAAGTGAAACTGAGAGTTGGCAGTTTTCATTTTTTACATTCTTGAGAGGTACTCCAAACCAAAAAGGAAGAGTGTTGGTGATATAGGGTCTCCTTGTCTTAAACTCTTTCGACCCTTGAACATACCATGCTATGAGCCATTTATTAATATAAAAAAGGAAGTGGTAGTTACACATTCCATAATCCACCTTATAAATTTAGTAGGGAAACCCAACCCTTTTATCATATCTTCCAAAAACTCCCATGATGCTGTGTCATAAGCTTTTGTGATGTCTATTTTTATCATACATCGTGGTGAAATGCGCTTTCTAGCATAACCCCGAACCAATTCCTGCGTTTGGAAAACATTATCAAGGATATTCCTACCTGGCACAAAGGCGACTTGAGCTGGATTTACAAATTTTCCCACAATCTCCACCATACATGCATTCAGTATTTTTGTGATCATCTTATAAACAATATTCATACAAGCTATTGGTCTGAAATCTATTACTATCTTTGTTGCCTTCATCTTTGGAATGAGTGTGATGATGGTATGGTTTAATTGTTTTAGCATTTGACCAGTGGTAAAAAATTCCTTCATATCTAAGATTACATCTGGTCTAACCATATCCCATTGTTTTTTTAAGAAGGCAGAAATATAGCCATCCGACCCTGGAGCTTTGTCATTGCCTATATCAAACATAGCCCTCTTGATCTCCTCATCCAAAATTAAGGCAACCATTAATTCATGTGTCTCCACATCCAAGATCGATTCATTCCTTACTACATTTGGATCTAACCTGTTTAGCGGAGTTGATGTGCCAAGAAGCTCTTGATAGAAACTTAAACAACAATTCACCACTTCTGCCATTGAAGTGGTTACGGATCCATCCTCCCTAACGATGTGAAAGATAGTATTTTACTTTCCTCTCTTTCGGGTTACTGTATGGAAATACTTCTTGTTTATGTCAACCTCTATAAGATGCTTACATTTAGCTTTTGTTGAAAAAAAATGTCTCTCTGCATCTAGTAAAAATTCAGCGTGCTTCCTTTTGATGTTCACCTCATGTTTTAACTCCACATCTTCAGGTCTATTGAGAGAGGCCTTATATGCTAGTTGAAAATCCTCTTGCGTCTTCTTAACTGTGCTAGATATGTGCCCATATACTTTGGAATTAAGAGTTTTCAAAGGATATTTTAGTGCTTTCAACTTCATGCAAAGAGCATATTGAGCTGCCCCCTCCACTGCCATCTCCTAACTACTAGCTATAATATCTTGAAACTGAGGATGGTTAAGCCACATATTAAAAAACTTGAATAATTTTTATCCTTGTACTTCCAATTGGTTGATAGCCACCAGTACTGGACAGTGATCTGATTCTATCATCATGTGTAAAAAATGTGCTAAACAATTATAACCCAAAGAATCCCATGCTTGATTAAGGAGTACCCGATCCAGTTTTGCCCACAAGTGGTTTTTGTGCCAAGTAAAAGAATTCCCCCTACATGGAGCATCTTCTAACCCAAGTGTCATTCTGAAATCTAACAGGTCTTTAAGCAAATATGCTGAGGGAGGCTGACATCCGAGCCTTTCTCTTGCTGCACACACACACACAATTAAAATCCCCCATTATGATCTAAGGTATCAAGGAGTCTACATTTAGCTCTATTAGGTTCTGCCACAATTCCCTTCTTCTTGTCACCCTATATAAACCATAAATAAAAGATACTATAAATGAAAACTAAGAAATGTTGCACTGGATTTTTACATGAATAAATTGTTCTCCCATCTCCAATACATGACACTGATAAAAATCATAATTCCATATAATGCATATTCTTCCTCCTAGAATAGATCCAAAATTGTGACAAAAGTCCCAGCCTTTAAATATATTTAAACTATCAGTGGATAATTTGGTTTCAAGAAAACAAGTAAACTTACACGCGTGTTGTCTAATCAAATTGATAATACTATGTTGTCTCGAGGCCTTGTTTAGGCCTCAGCCATTCCAGCATAATATCCCCATTTGTCATTTTAGGGGGAGGGGGGGGGGGCTCCCATCTCCTGTCTTCTTTGGAGCTTCATTGGTATTCTTACCGATATTCTTTCTATTATTACCACCCAGCACTTGCATACTTCTCCTCTCTGTCACTGTTCTATTAAGTTGTGTCATCACTGCCTTCCCCTTGTTGACATTTCTGTTAGTATACACCTTCTGCCATTCTCCATCATTTTCTTTTTTGGGGTTCATCCGAGTTTGTGGTGGCTTGTGTCCCCTTATTCCAATCAATTCCACCCTGCACCTAGCTCCTTCAGTGCTACCTTCATTTTGTGATTTTTATTCTCCCTCCTTATCAGGATTTCCTTCTTGAGTGGCTCCTATATGAGCTTCTGGTTGTTCATGCATGCATCCTCCATCTCTTGGTTGGGCTGATTCATATCATTATCATCCGTAACATTTTCAGTACCTCCTGCATTTACTGGGCTCTTCATCTGTTTCTTCTTAATTCTTTCTTTGAATTTGCATTTAAAGGGGTTATGACCAAATTGTTTACAATGGCAGCAGTAGTTAGGGAAGGTTTCATAGTAAACATTTTGTGTGTATCGGGTACCTCTAGGCATCTTCACATCAAAGCTTGTCACTGGTTGTCTTGACACATCTACTTCTACTAATATTCTAGCATAGCCAATCCGTGACTTTTTGCTAGTGATTTTGCCTATGCATAGTGGTCTTTCAATACGACATCCTAGTTTCGATAAACCTCTCTCATTCCACAACTCCAAAGGTACATTAAGAAATTGTAGCCAAAAGGGAACATCCATAAAATCTTTATAGTCAAATGCAAAGTCCTAAGAAAGTCTTTTAAGAAGCAAAGTCTTCCTATACAATACATACGGTTCCCCTGCTAGTACATTAGTGTGATCCTATTCTATGTCAAATTGAAAAATTATCCAGCCTTGATCATGCGGTACGATTTTACATTGAACACTCCATTTCGCAATTAGTCCTTCAAGTGCCTTTATTCCTAAAAATCTCCCCGTGAAGCGTCCCACAAGACAATATCTGTAACATCCCAGATCACCTACTTACAGATATTGTCCGCTTTTTGGCCCAGCTAAGTCCTCATAGTTTTGCTTTTCCCGAGGCCTTCCCAGGAAGTCACTCATCCTAGAACTACTCTCACCCAATCACATTTAACCTCAGAGTTTCGATGGGATCCGGTGCATTAGGCCATGGAAAACGCGTCTGTAAGGAAGAGGTATCCGTACCCTTATAAGACGTACTTTGTTCCCCTCTCCAACCGATGTGGGATCTCACACTCTCTACCCCTTAGGGCCCTACCCTCTTTAGGGCCTAACTTAGCTGGCACAACGGTTCGGGTACTGGGCTCCATTCTTGTTCAATTTGTATCATATCTTCTTCCTCCATGATGACTTCATCATCTACCCTCAAATAATCTAGTTGCATTCCTTGCTCCAGCTCTCTATTATTCCTGAATAAGCTTACATACGATTGCTTGGTTTTTCCTTCACCCCGCTTGTCTAAAATTGGTTCTGACATTTTGTCGAGCACCTTCTGGGTTGGTTCTTCATTCTCTAAGTCCGAAGCTTTAGTGTGTACATTCTCCCCATCTCTATACCTCATCAGACGTGGAAGACTCCTCATCCCCTATTCCACCTTTGCTCATCCCCCCAGTACCCAC
>JANVCL010000004.1:25724328-25741852 GCA_026546855.1 Erythroxylum incrassatum | reverse complement strand
GATGAACTCCCACAAACTCTCGTTCCTTCACTGGGTCAACTGCATCACCTCCAGAGCAGTTTTCTGTGGCCGCTTACTGGTAGCAAACTGATTAAGGAATAATAGCTTGAAATCCTCGAAGCAAGTGCTGGTTGATGAAAACGCTCCCATCAACGCTCTTCTATGGGAGCGTTTTCATCTCTATGGGAGTGTTTTCATCTTTAGCAGTTTGTGTTTAATTAGCTAACAAAAAAGCTGTTAACTAAACAATTTTTTCAGCTGGTTGAAATCACCAATTAGTTAAAAAAAGAGTTGATTGAAGTGTAACCAAATAAGGCCATAGATTCTTTGGTACCAAAAAAAAAAAAAACTATAGATTGTAGTACCAAGTGCTTAAACTCCAGGCTAGCAATGTTTTGTTAGCTACAACCAAAATCCAGATCAATCAAGACTCTAAAAGTTAGAGATGGTAATCGTGGTTTTGAACGTGTGCTTTTGACGAGAGATGAAGATAAGTAGGAGTCCAAAACAAAGATATATAAATTGTTTTTAAGGTAAAAGATATACAATTTTTGTTGCAATTTAATATAATTTTGAAAATTCTTTAATTTTTTTACTTTTTCAAATTTTCAAAAAATTCTATCTACCTTAGACTTTGATTAAAAATAACAATAAAATATACGCATCATGATCATTCTATTTGTATTAATCAAATATTTTTTACATGACAATTCTTCTTAAACTCAAATTGAATTAATTAAATTCAACTTACAACTATTAATTTATTATAATTATCTTAAATTATTAATTTATATTAAATTTAATTAGTTTAAATTGGATTTAATAGCTGAATTAAATTATCATGTCAATGACATTTGAAAAGTCTACATCTAATGTTCAACTACGTATTTTTATTATTATTTTTTAACTAAAGTTTAAGAGGAGTTTTTTTTCAAAAAATAAAAACTAAAATGATTTTTAAAAAATTTTAAAAATTAGATAATTATTTTAAAATTTCTTAAATTATAAGGAAGTCTAGTCTGAAAAGATCCATTGAGCGACCTAAGGCCATATCAAGATCAGGAAAAAAAATTCAGGAAGTAGTTTATCTATTTTTTATAACATTGGCGAGTATAATGTCCTGGTTTCTCACAAATAAAACATCGGTTTGCCTTCTTTGGGTAGGGAGTTCTTCGTTTGAAGATTCTGACAAATCGTCATCCTCAGTCAGTTATCTATAGAGAGAAGAACGTATGAACATAACAGAGCAATCTCTACCTCTTATATTACTTCTCAAGAAATTATGGATAACACCAGTTTGTATAATTAGTAAGAGAAATTTTACATTTTCAAAAAGTATAATATTAACTTTTCAACAGTGATTTATTTAATTTTTTAAATTTTAATATAATATTCAAATTGATTGAATTTAAAATTATATTTAATAAAAATATCCACAAAGAATTCTTTACACTTGTATACATAGATAGATATAGAAATGGAGCAGAAGCACTCTATCTGTTTGGTAATTAATAATTATATGAATATTATTTAAATAGAATATCTTATTATAAACAAAGTATAATTTAGATCTTTGAAATAGTTTAGTTTTTAAAAGGCATAATATTATTATTATTCAAATATATTTTAGATTTTCCATGCGTTACATTGTATTGTAAAAATATTAAGATCACAATATCCGATTTACGTAAAAATTGAAATATAATTACCCAAACTAAATTAAAACACGTCTCCATGAAATTGAAAATAACAAACATATTTAGACTTTTTATTCCTTTGTGTTTGTCCTTGCAATGCATGCTTTGCTCTGAAGACTACAGGGACTTATTAGTACTTAAAATGTCATAGAGTAGATGGTGGTCCCACCACCACGTGCACACCAGCATCTGAATGCAACTTAACGGGTCCGTAACTGGCCGTAACGGCCCTTTCTACCCAATTCACGACGCTCGGCTTCCGTTAAACCTCTCCTCTCTACTTTCTCTCAACGCCGTCGTTCTCCAACAGCCATCTAACCCACGACCCTAACCCTAACCGTAACGTCAATGGCCTCCTGTGACGACGATTTCTCCCTCATCGGTGACGATAACCACCACCAAACGGACAATCACCACCACATCCTGCACCACCAATCCTACGCGCCCCACAGATTCTCGACAAAATCATCTCCGATCCACGCGCCCCCTCTAGGTGTCCTTCCAACCTCCAACGCCGTTGGATCAGGCACAAGCACAAGTAATTTCGGAGGTGACCGGGAAGAACAACAGCAACAACTAGAAGAGGAAGAAGAAGCGGAAGAAAATGTCGACGACGAGATCGATTCAGCTTTTCCCGACGTCAATCCTTTCAATGACAGTTCGAATCCTTTCAATAACGACGCAAATCTGCGGACCGTGAAGAAATCAGACGGAGACGATCACGACAGAGGAGGCAAACACAACGACACCAACAGCAATAACTATCAGTACATGTGTAAAAGACCTAAAACATCAGGCAACGGCGGAGGAGAGTGCAGGAAGGATCGAGAAGAGTGGAGCGATTCGGCGATCGCGTGTTTACTGGAAGCGTATATGAATAAGTATGCGCAGTTGAACAGAGGGAACTTGAGAGGGAGAGATTGGGAGGAAGTGGCGGCGACGGCGAGCCAGCGGTGTGGGAAACTAACGAAGACGGTGGAGCAGTGTAAGAACAAGGTGGATAATTTGAAGAAGAGGTATAAGTTAGAGAAGCATAGAATGAGTAGTAGTAGCATGATTAGTCATTGGCCTTGGTTTAAGCAGATGGAGGAGATTGTGGGGAATATGATGCCTGTGAAGGCTGCTTCTGATGAGTACAAGGTCGCTGACTCTCCTGGAATTGTGGTTAAGCAATCAAACAAGTATGTTGCTTAGTTCTTGTATAATTTTAAAATTCTAAGCTTATTTTAAGATGATTTGATTGGTAGAGGATGCTTAATTTGTATTATTTCTTCGACCAGAATGATCACAACAACAGCAACTCCCGTGTGCCAGACTAATAGCTTGAAGCCGAAACCAATGGCTAACAGTAGATGGAAGAGAGTGGTCTTGAAGATCAGTGGCGTTGCCCTAGCTGGCACAGGTCCTAACAATACCGATCCAAAGGTAATTTTAATAGCATGATAGCCTGCACTTTTTGGTACTTGTTGATTTGTCCCAGTGACTTGTTGTGCATGATTTTGAATTGACTTCGTAGTTATTTGATTTCAGGTGATGATGTTGATTGCTAGAGAAATTGCGATAGCATGCCAGATGGGTGTAGAGGTAAAAACAGCGATACAGGTTTATGTTTTCATGAAGTTCAACCGTGACATTGAGTTTCTTGGTTGATACTGCAGGTTGCAATTATTGTTGGAGGTCGTAATTTGTTTTGTCGGGATACTTGGGTGACTGCAACAGGATCAGATAGGCGTACAACATACCAAATTGGGTAATGGACAGTATTAGGCTATTAGCTGCTTTAGAGGAAACTTTTGTCAGTTTTATGTTGTGGTGTCTTGGACTGTGATATCTGCTTATGCATGATCGAAAATTTAAGATGACATTTGGCCTTCTGTTTACTCCTAATAATCTTTTATCAGTTTTTGTGGCTAATGATTGGAAACATTGATGCGTATTGACAAGGAAGAGCCTTGTTTGTGGGTAGTTGAAAAGTTGGGAGTTTTTAAGAGCTTACCAACGGGTTAAGCCAACAGACCGGATGTTGAGAAATTCAAATGTGGGATATCCTTTTGTTGCACTTGTAAATCATACATTCAAAATTACTATGAAGTTTTATTTGCTTTATGGTGATCATGATAGTATGTATTTTATCCTGATATTATATGATGATAGCCAAGGAATGAATTCTGAATGTTTTATCAGGATGATGGCAAGTGTAATGAACTCCTTATTGCTTCAGTCAGCATTTGAGAAGACAGGCGTTCAGACACGAGTGCAGACTGTATTTGCTATGCAGGAGGGTACTGAAGCATACAGCAGGCAGAGGGCCATTCGGCATCTTGAGAAAGGCAGAGTTGTGATATTCGGTGGCATTGGTGCTGGCACTGGAAATCCTCTTTTCTCCACTGACACTGCTGCAGCTCTTCAAGCTTTTGAGAGTAAATTTCTTTCTAATTAGATATCTTCTTTCTAATTAGATATGTTGCATGGCAATCTTTGCTTTATTTTAATATTATTCTTATGTCTTTCTCTATACTGTATTTGTCTCATATTTACGCACATGGAGACTTGGCAACTTGTGTTGTACGGTGTAATTAATCTCTTCGCTAGACTAACTGGAAGTTTAACTCGTCCTATGTGTTACTGGACACAGTTAATGCTGAGGCAGTCCTTAAAGGTACCAATGTTGATGGTGTCTACGACTGCCATTCTCGAGACAGCAATGTTACTTTTGAGCATATCTCCTTCAGAGACTTGGTATCTAGAGGAGCAACATCAATGGACATGATGGCACTTACTTGTTGTGAAGAAAATCACATTCCTGGTTAGTATATTTCAGTGCTTTTCCCTGAGAGTCCAAATTTTTATAAACAGAGAGATCTGTATTGATAAAAGTGTTGGAAGACTGACTACATACTTCTGGACAATTGCAATGTGCACAGTTGTGGTGTTTAACCTTCTTCAGCCTGGAAACATCTCAAAAGCCTTGTGTGGAGAGCAAGTAGGTACACTTATAGACCAAACTGGAAGAATCAGCTAATATTGGCAGACTTCTTTTGTTTACTGACTACATGTTACTAGATCTAATTGCTGCTGTACAGTCGTCCAAGAACATTTACTGGACACAACTTACTGGTCTGGAATGATCTTTAGGTGAGTTAGACAGAGCTTTCTAGTTATATGCATGAGAAGACGAGCTGGAACTTATTCATTGACTGCTTACTGCTAGCTGGAGTTGATTAGTTGAGTGCTTGTACATTAGATATAGCTCATTGAAAGAGATGACGATGACTGGTATATATGGTCAAAATTTACGGCTCTGTAAGTTATTCCAGTAACCTGTTGTAGATGCAAGGAATATCTGATGCAACAATGATCAATATTTGTGGGATATGTTGGTTTCCCATTTGACACTGTTATTCTTTTTCTGTATCCCTGCGTCCTAGTTTTGCCTAATGAAAGCTGATTTCCCTAAATCCCTGTGGATGGATTGAAATTTTTGATAGCGTTTACGAGATTGTGGATGGATTGAAATTTTTGATAGCGTTTAGGGCCTGGAATCGAATTAAGTCTAATCAGCTGGATATAACTATTTATAGGGCTTCACCCTGTTAAATTATGAGAATTCAATTTCTTGGTCATTGATTTGGAAAGTTTCCTTTTTGTGAACATTAGAGCTTTCAATAGTAACCATTGGCACTAGTCCTGCAGTGATCCCTTAATTAGGTGATCTTTATTCATGACTTGGATATGGGGGGAGACACCTAGATTGCATTCCAAGTGATAAGCTGACCAATGACTAATTTAGATGTGAAAACGAAATTACATAAAGGAAAATCTAGAGAACAAGGAAACTATTTGTTGGGTGTAATTACGCTTGTGATGACAAGAAATTGCAAAGCACTGTGGCTAACTAATCTTGCAGAGGAACTTACAGTCTTTCGTAGCAATGAGAAATTGCAATCAGAGATGGATGGATCAAAATACATTCAGTCAACCCATCTTCAGTTGAAAAAGAATCACGAGACTCGTAATAGTTCTCTCCAAGAGGTGACTGATGTCTTCAGTCATTTTAGCAACTTCCACCATTATAAGCCTCTTCTCAGGAAGCTACGGAGCCACACAAGCCAATTCTAGGTGGAGCATTGACAGCAATGTCCAAACATTTCTAATCTCACGCACCCACTTGGGAGGATCCCCAGCTTGTCGAAAGAGGCTGCGTTGGGGACGGATACTGTAAAGGTGCTTTGCCGGCAAAAACTTCCATAATAACACTTCAAAATATACACAATGGCCTTCTGTATAAGCTTCTTCGCCCTTTGGTTGCTCAGGAGCGCTGTATCCTCCAAGTCCTGTATTGCATGAGCAGGGTTTAAGAGCAGTGATAATCCAAAAATCATAAATACAAGCAATGCCGCTCTTGTCAAGCAGCGTATTAGAAGATTTTACGTTTCTACGGGGGGATCTTTAATGCACTGTACTCTTCATGGATTCTAGTTAATCAGCTAGCAGCTCCTAAGACCATGCTGATCCTCCTAGCCCAATCCAATGAAACCCTTCCTGGTGCCCTGTTACCTACATCTGCCGAAACTCAATAATATCAAACACCAGGAAAAAAAACAAAAGAATACAACGAAGACATAAAACCAAGTATTGTTATCTGCTAAGAAGACAGAAGTGAGCACAAGCTGTTAGGGTGATATTCATAACCAAGAAGCTTATGTTCCATGGTTCTCACAACCATCATTACCATACACTTTCTTCTCACTTTCTTAGTTTCTTTCACGTCTTCTTTTACCACTTTCGCACCCAAGTTTTTAGCTTGAACTACCTCGGCCTCTTCTACGGTAATATCTGACCATAAATGAAGTACTACCAATAGTGTCACCCTATTCGTTACCACTATTGCGACCATTGCATCAAATCTTAGGCTCTTACGAGACTTGGATCTGGCTGGGATCGATGTTTGCGGCATTGAGCTTTGATTCAACGATACGGTTGGTGATGAAGATAAGAGTGGCTATTTATGCATGTGAAGGAACATTTCGGCAACGGCCTCAACTCACTTAGACCTTAATGACTTCAAAAGCTTAATGGGTAAGCGTCCGTAAAGTTGTTTGTTTGACAAGTCAAGTTATTTTAGATCAGGGAGGAAGGTTGACGGATATCACCGGAAAGCTCAATGTTTTGTAACGGAAGATTGAGCAATCTGGTCAAGCTGGTCAATTCCCAAGGACTCTCGCTTTGGATGTCTTTGTCAGACAATTCTATGCGATGGAGCTGCTGTTGTGAAAATTGACTGGATCAAAGGCTAATAGGATTGAAGTAACATTAACAAAGAATTAAACACAGAATTTTAAATGGAAAATCTTCAAATAAATCAGGGTAAAAACTACTGGCAATAAGAAGAAATTTTATTATGAAAAATTTAAGAGTTATAACTTCTCTCTATTTTACGAGGAAAAACACTCTCTCAAGAAATAGAGGAAACACTTTCTAATCTGTAGAAATTAAACTAAAGAAGAGAAGATTTGAGATAATTAAACCTAATTTGGGAGGGCCTGCAGTCGGCAGCAACAATATCTTACTTGAAGATTTGATTGACAGTCAATCAGATCTTCACATTATTCTTTCTTCCTAGCATTTTTCATGTTGCTCATGCCTCCATCAGGTAACACGAGTCAATCAGATTTTCACATCATTCTTTTTTCCTTGTCATTTCCATATTGCTCATGTCTTCATCAGGCCATAAGATAATCGACATCAAATAAATTTGTCAGTGTTGACCGCTTTCATCATAAAATCTGCAAGGTTGTCTTTAGTGAATCTTCCGCATATCCACGATTCCTTCTTCCATTTTCTCATAAACAAAGTGATAATAAACTCGTATGTGTTTTGTTTTTTGACGAAAAACTGAATTCCTTGCAAGGTGCAAGGCAGTTTGAATGTCACAAAATAAAGAAATCTTCTCTTATTTATTCCTTAGCTCCTTAAATAGCATTTTCAATTAAACTACTTCTTTACTGGCTTATGTAGCTGCTACATATTCTACTTCTGTTGTTGACATAGTCACAACTGACTGCAGTTTTGAGACCTAGCTTACAACCCTGCCAGCTAATGTAAACACATAACTTGTAGTGGATTTGCTGCCATCAAGATCACTTTAATGTATCTAAAGGCCTTCTTTATAGCATTCCAATACTCTCTACCAGGATTCGTCATGTATAAACTAACTACTCTCACTACATGTGCAATGTTTGATTTTGTACAAATCATAATGACCATTAACGTTCCCACCACTGATGCATACAGTACTCCAGATATCTCCATCTTCTCATCTTCATTTCTATGAATTATGCTGGAGGATAACTTGAAGTTATTAGGAAGTAGGGTAGAAATTGGCTTGTAATCTTGTATCTTAAAGCGTCGCAAGATCTTCTTTAGATAATTCTTCGGAGAAAGCCAAATCTTCCTATTTATTTTATCTCGGTGAATTTGCATCCTTAGAATCTTATTTGTTGGTCCCAAGTCCTTCATTTCAACTTCCCTAGCCAACTAATCCTTTAATTCTATAATACGATCTTTGTTGTGACCTGCTACCAACTTGACATCTACATACACCAATAGGATAGTGAAGTCATTTTCACCAAACCTCTTAAAATATGCACAAGGTTCTGCATTTAGTTTGCTATATCTAATGCTCATATTAAAGGAATCAAATTTCTTGTACCAACACCTCAATCCCTGCTTTAGACCATACAGAGATTTGTTCAACTTGAAAACTATTGTTCAACTTGAAAACTAAGTTATCCTTTCTTGCTTCTTCAAAACCTATGAACTAGAGCATATAAATCTCTTCTTCAAGATCTCTATGAAAAAAAGTCGTCTTTACATCAAACTGCTCTAGATGTAAGTCAAACCTAGCACATATTGCCAGTACTACTCGGACTTTTGTAAGTTGAGCCACAGGGAAAAATATTTCATTGAATTCATTCTTTTCCTTATGAGCATATCCTTTCACTACCAATCTTGCACGATACTACTCAAGCTGGTCATCGCCATTTTGCTTGATCTTATAAACCCATTTTTTGCCAATGGCCTTCCTTCCTTATGGTAGTGGCACAAGTTCCCATGTCTTATTCTTATGAAGAGCTTTAATTTCTTCCTGCATTACTGTCATCAATTGAGATGCAACTAAACTTGGGCCACTATCATTCTCAGTTTAAAGAAAGTATGCAACATTGCCCTCCATACTATAGTCTGAATGCCAATCTGGTCGCATTTTTGGGTGATTTGATCGACGAATCTCTGGAGCTTTAGACTCTATTCATTCTTGTACCTCGTGCTTTAATGCTACTTCAAAAGAATCCATCTAAGATTCCTTTTCAACTTGAACAACATTAGTCATTGAATCTTTCTTTGATATGCAATCATCATCTCCTTTCTTCTGTTGCTCATCTATAAAGATTATATTTCTGCTGATGATAACCTTATGGGTAGTGAGATGCCACAAACGATACCCCTTCACTCTATCAGCTTATCCCAAGAATAAGCATTTCTTAGATTTTTGATCTAACTTCGTAGTTTCTTAAGGATTGTACATCACATGCACAGGACTTTCGAATATAAAGAGGTTTAAATAATTTACTAGCTAACCAGTCCACATCTCCATTAGTGTCTTCAACTTTATTGCAGTTGATGGGGCCCGATTTACCACATAACCAGCAGTACTGACTGCTTCTGCTCAGAAAGTCATATTTAAGCTTGCAATTGCCAACATAGCTCTAGTTCTCTCTAACAGAGTTCTATTTATCCGTCTGCCACACCATTCTGCTGAGGAATTTATGTCATTGTGAGCTGCCTTTCAATACCTTCTTGCTTGTAAAATTGATCAAATTCATTGTGCCAGTGTATTCTCCTCCATTATCTGTCCTCAAACACTTGATCTTCTTTCCAGATTTAAGTTTTACCCGCACTTTGTATACTTTGAAGACTAGAAACATATCTTCCTTCCTTTTGATTGGATACACTCAACATCTCCTAGAATAATCATCAATGAAGGACACAAAATACTTCGCTCCTCCCAAGGATGGAACTAGTGCTTGTCATATATCATAATGAGCTAATTCTAGAACTGATTTACTTCTAGAATATGATGTGTTGAACTTCAACCGATACTACTTACAAAGACACCTTTATGAGCCCTTAGAAGTAGCTTTTGCTCAGTAAGAATCTTCATTCGCTATTCAGACATACGTCTAAGTTTCTGATGTCAAATCGTTGCATTTCAACATCCTAAAACAACTGATGCTTCTGTCCAGCAAAGTTTCTCCCTTCAAAATGTACAAATTTGTAGCTATCTTTTCTTCTTTCATAAGTACAAGTACACCTTGAATTATTTTCATGATCTTGTTTTCAATTTCAACCTTGCTACAAAGATCATCCAATTGCCCTAAAGATAACAAGTTCTTCTTTAGGCCTTTTACATGTCGCACTTCATGGATAGTATAAACTATACCATCATACAAATCCAGCTTATGGTTCCTACACAAATGATCTTTGAGGCATGATCATTAAAACTGTACACAGATCCTCCTGAGACATGTTCATAATGATAGAAACATTCCCTCCGAGAGGTCATGTGAAAAGTAGCTCTTAAGTTGAAAAGTCATACACCAATAAATATTTTTCTGCTTTCATTTGCTGTTATTGCCTTACAACATAGGACATTGCCATCATCTGAAGTGCTCGCCACATTTCCTTGAGGATTGGAATTTATCTTATTCCGACAATCCTTCTTCATGTGACCCTTTTTGCTACAGTTGTAGCATCTTAAATTCTTCTTACTTCTTGACTTTCCCCTATCATGATTGTAGTTCTCACTTTGGTCATGTTCCGTTTATCTCCCTCTTATCACCGTTAGTGCCTCTGCTTATTGTGAAGTTGCTTACCTATCATTCTTGTTTTTGTGTCGATTTTCTTCTTTCAGAATAGCAGCTGCTGCAACATCATCGAATACTAGGTAGTTCGCACGGATATTATTTTTTAAATTGATGATGAGTTAATCATATGAATTTAGTAGGCTTTGGAGTAGAAGTTCAGCATATTCTTAAGGCTCTATTTTATGATCCAGTGATGTGAGTTAGGAAATAAAGCATTCAAGGAATTGATGTGCTCTATCACTAAAGTAAATTTTGACATCCAAAGAGTGTACAATTTTATCTTAAGGAAAATCTTGTTATGGAGTGACTTGGCCTTATACAAGTTGATCTCAGATCTCCTTTACCACCTTCTTCTCCTCTATGCTTGACAACACCTCTTTTGCTAATGTCAAATTAAGATTTGTGATAGTATTCCTTTCCATCTCATTCCACTTATTATCATCTATGAATGTTGTCGAACTTTCATTAATGGCCACTAGGCAGTTATTGTTTCTTAAGATAGCCTTCATCTTCAATTTTCACAATGAGAAAATGATCCCATTGAACTTCTCAATCTCAAATTTTACTGCTATTGCTTCTATCACTAACAAGACTTAGCTCTCACTATTTCACGTAAATAGTACCCGTATATATGAATAATATCATATACGTGAATAGTACCATACTTGTATATATAAATAGTATCGTATACATGAATAGTATACCAGTTGCTTCAGTGACTACTACAATTGTGAATAGTAAAAAATGCATGCTATAGTTGCCACCTTTCTTGGTTACTATTTTACTATTCACCAACTTTCACAGACTTCACTTGAAATCCTAACAGATTGCGCCAAAAAAGTTATCATAATTTTCTCATCATGCTTTGATACCACTTGTTATGAAAATTGACTAAATTAGAGCAAGTTGGCAGCTAAATAAGATTGAAGGAATAGTAATGAAGAAATAAACATAAAATTTTTTATGTGAATAACCCCCAAACAAATCAGGGTAAAAACCATGGGAAACAAGAAGAAACGTCAATATGAAAAATTTAGGAGTTATAACCTCTCTTTATTTTATAAGGAGAAATACTAACTCTCTTAAGGAATAAGAGAAACACTCTCTAAGCTATGAAGATTAAACTGAAGAAGAGAAGATTTAGGATAATTAAAACTCCACAGCTAACCTTCTGTGCATGTGGACATGCAATGTTCTTCCTTCTTTTCTTGACCTTGTGCAGTTGACAGCAACAGTTGCTTGAACAAGGAAATTAACCGCTAGCCAATAATAGCGGAATAATTTTATAAATTCCTTGTTGGACCATAATTTTGTATCCTCTAACAATATTCACATAATAAAAAAAGGAATTTTAAATACAGTAAAAAAACTAATTATTTTAGAGAGAGTTTAGCAGAAAGTTTAACTTTTTATCTTCTCCTTTATCTAAAAATATTAAAATATACTAAATTTAATTAAAATTAAAATTATGAGTAAAGTCTAAATTTAATTTGATAGTGAATGTTTTTACTAAACTATTTTAAACATTACAAGTAAGTTTAATTAAAATTTAATTTGTTATATATTTGATCCATTACATTAACAATGATTATATATTATAATTTTAATTATAAATTTAATTATAAATTTATTTTTAATTCTCAAATTACATAAAGATTAAAAAAAATTTGTTGAATAACTGCATAATCTCATACATAAATTACAAAGAACTAAATGGTTGTAAGAATATAAACTCTTACGGTAATACCAATCACTTATATATTTAATATCATATCCATCTATATATAGACCATGTCTTTTGTAATAATGACTTAAGATTTACAAGATTTTCACTTATAGTCATTCTGAAATAATGTCTTATCACTCCACGACTCTTTAATTAAGTAAACATTTCTCAATATATATTTAGATTATTGATGAGACCTTACTTTCTTTTACTATGCAATGACGTCAATGTTGGCACAATATAATACTATTGGTTCAACAATACTACGAATCACCCTAAGTTTAATGATTAACTTTTTTATTAATACAATTTATTTTTGCTACCTCAGACACTTAATGTAACATCCCACCCCCGACGGAAAGGGTAAAATAGTCATTTGGCTAGGGGTGATCGTGATTAAGACTGATTTGGCATTGTTATGCATACTGGTATTGGTCAACAGTGAAATATGTGCACATGAAAATAACTGTACATGCATACATGACATTCCCGGTAATTGGGCCTAAACGGCATTTTCTTGTGATTAATGTAAAAATTGTGTTTGAAAAAATTATTGGAGTGAGTTATTCTGTGTTTTATATGTTAAGGGATTTTTAGGAATTTTTCTGGACTTTTCCGGAGAAAATTTCCCGGACCGAAAAAATCGCCAAGTGGTGAACCACAGAGACCGATTCGTCGAAGCCTCGAAGGGAGAAAGCAAACAAATCACCAGTCGAAGACTTGAAGGAGGAAGACTGGAGAACTGCACGAGACGTCGACGACAAGGGGGAGACAGCGAGGAGACGATGACAGCGAGACACCAAGAGAGAGACCGGAGAAGAGAGAAGGCGTGCGGCATGGGAGAGAGGAGGCCGAAGAAGAATCCAGAGGGGGTAGTTTTAGGTTAAAACTTCCGAAAATTGCAAGTTATTCCTTGCAATTTCTGAAATTTTTGGTATTGGCTGGAATTTATGGTTCCGACCGGTATCGTCCAGTAAACGCCGGTACCGACCGGTATTTGATCTCGGTATCGACGTTTACCATTTCGTATTATTTTTCGATCGGTACGGTACGAAATTCGTATCTCTGGATACGTGTTTGCTAACATTTATTTTCCCAATGATACATGTATTTCAAATAAAATATTTAACCAATTAATTTAAAATCAAATGATGGAATTGACGAATTTATGTTCTTAATACTAAAAAGTTCTTTTCCACCTCTATATGAGGCATAATAATCACTTTATCATAAGAGGGCTCCTAATTTGTTTTAAAGCTGTCGTGGCCTAATGTCTTATAACAAGTTTTTGATGTTGCCAAAGTGAATGATTATGGTAATTTTAGCTTGAAGATATAATTACAATTATCGTAAACAGCGACCAAAGTACTTTTGTATTTATTTTTGTTCAATTATTTTATAGAGGAATAAGATTAACGAGTATGATTATACCAAAAGCAATAGGAGTTGGCAATTGATGAAAGTCCGTTGACATGAAAATGTGCTTTGAGTTGGGCTTTGTAAGAAAAACACGCACCCAACTATGATCGACCGTCACTTTTGAAGTCCCTAACTAACAATGGAGGCGCAACATTGGACTCATACCACTACAACATACGGGCTTTTGGATTTCAATAGATCCTCTATTTTTCTTAACTAATTTTTTTTTGTTCCATTCCATCTTATTTATATATTTAAATAAGATGGAAAAAAGTGTGTGAATGAAATGAGATAGAATAAAGTAGGAATTGGTTAAGAAAAACAAAGAATCTCATCCCCTACTTCCTTTTCATTTCTACATGATTACCGTTGACCAATTTGCATTTCTTACCAATGTTTAAAACAAGCCAGAAGGTAACTACTTCCGGAAGGAAGAGAAAAAAAAAATGTTAAGCCCAGTAATGGCAGCATCTTGAGATGCTCTTCGAGAATTATAAGCATATTAAAGACTGTCCATTTGCACCATGTGTTTGTGTTTGTCCTGAAATTGGCTAGCTAGGAGATTCAATTGTTAGACATTTTTGTCTTTAGGGGCAATTTTGTCAATGTCTCATAAAGTTGGACTAACATTAATTGCAATTTTGATTTTTAAATAAATTACCGGTTAAGTTACGTCATTTAATCCAGATAAAGGTAATTAAGTGGCCCAATAAATGATCTAAATTAATGGGTCGAAGTCCAGGTGAAAAATGAGCCCTGATTAGTATGGGCCAGGTCCATATCGGCCTTGTGATGGAGAAGCCCGATATGGAACCTATATAAAGGTAAGGTCTCCTGAAGTTACTCAGAGAGTCGTTCACGAGCATAAGATTCCTGACCCGTTAAGGAAGCTTGGAACTTGAGGAAATTGTAGAAAGGCCTTGCCCGTGAGTCGATGAGCATTTTTCGCTAAAAGACCTGGGAGATTCGGAAGCGTTTGGAGCTCGGAATCGGCATCGGAATCAGATATGGAACCGAATCAAGATATTTCGCATTACCTTCGTTTTTGAACCTTTCACGGGATCCTGAGGTACGTAATAAGGTCCCCTTTACGTACTAGCATGTGGTATCAGAGCAGTTACGTGATTGGATTGCCGGAAACGGAGGTTTTTCGGTTTTTCATCTCATTTGGTTTTCCGTTGATTTTGATTCATTTTTCAGCTTTTTTGCGTGATTGATTGCATAAAAGTAGTTTACATAAGGTTAGCTATGTAAAACGGGTTGAAAACGGGACGAACGGAGCCAAAAATGGACCCCCGAGACGCTAGAAATCGTCACAAGCGTCGGAGGCACGGAAGACTGTCCGTTGGCGAGGGCGCGTGCTATGCAGGCCACGCACCTCCAAGGGTCGGCCGATGCGTGTCGCGCACGCGCCTCGCGGCCTGCTTCCCGACTCGCGTGGAACGGCGGGCGTGTGCTGTGCACGCGCCCATCCGGGTCGTCCACGCTGCAGTCCACGTGGCATTGCGGATGCGCACCACATGGCGGCGCGTGCTTGTACCACAGTACCTGGCGCGTCCAGTCGAGCGCTGTCGTGCACGCACGGCACGAGGCCACGTGCACCGATGTCATCGCTGACGTCAGTCGTAGACAGGTACCATAGCTCATAAAAATACCCCCCAAAATTCCAGATTTCTCGTAAGGTACCTCGGGGTGTTTCGGGTCAGTTTTTGGGTTCGGGAAATTTATAGAGTAACCTTTTTCTATTTTTCTAGATTTATTACATTTGTAATAAATTAAAGTTTAACTCCAAAAAAATAAATTAAGGTATTTTGAATCCGATTTCGATTGAATTTTCATGATTCGGACTACGTATGAGGGAGATGCATGAGGTCTCGTGTCTTGGGTCTCATTTTCAGTGTTCGGGATTGTATGATAATCAATCGGGAGAGGGATTATGACATTTTGAAGCCATTTTTGAGTGAATTTTTTTGCAATGAACTTGCCACAAGGGAGAGACATGAGGTTCTCGTGTCTCAGGAGGTCGGTTCAGTATCCGGTGATGCACGATAGTCACTTTATTGAGATTTTTTTTAAGGAAGGTCTCAAATGAAGTTTTTGGGGAATGTCTTCAGCATGTGTGTGTGACAATGAGATTGTGCATTCAGAGTTTTGCATTTATTGAGGTTACATTGTCACATACGGTATGCCTATAAAGGATATGAGGATAACATAAAGAAGTATCCCTTGTGTTGGCGGACTTTTTGGGTGCTGATGAGAATGTAGTCACCAAAGTGGCCTTTCAAGTCAGTATTTGAATTGTTTTGCTTACATGTTGGGGATGTCTCTGATTTTATGTTTGGTTATTCTGCCCAAAGGTGTTGGCCTTACATAGAATTTTGAGATGTGCATAAAGGCATTAGATGGAGGATGGTTGTTGCTCAAATGCTCTATTCACCCAAAGGTGGTAGTGTCATGAGAGTTAATGGTTTGTGCTCCGATCACTTTTATGTGTGGAAGTCTAATTGCATATATTATGTATTCAGCCCAAAGGTGTTGCATAATATGTGTGATTGGATTTTCCGAAAAGATACTATTAACGGCTTTAGTATCGCTATTGTCCTACATTAGTGCTGTATTAAAGATTATGATCTAGAAGTCACTTTTCCAGTCAACTAAATCAGTGTCTTTATTGAAACCCTTGTTGGTTCAATATAAGGAATTAGACGGAGAGTTGGACGGAAGATGTTCTGAAGGTTATAGAGATAGGATTGAAATGGCCATATAGACGGATAAGCCATCTTCACTTACATCCATAAGCTTGATAGCTCATAAAGTAGCCTATTAAGCCTAGGATTGGTGTAACAGATTACATCTGATGACTATTAAGAAATCCATACCTAGCCATCTACAAAGTGAACTTCTAAACATAGATATAGCGAAGGAGTTTCTTAACAAAGTCTTAATTAACGTTAGGACTAAAATTCATTATCCTCAAGTTTAATTCTTGAAACCCCCAATTTGATGTTAAACTTAACATAATGAGATGTGACTCGCTTATCACTTGTAAACATTTGTCTCAACTCCTTCATAAAAAAAACAATAAAGTGATAAGAAATTAGTTGCAATCTTGTAATAATAGGACAACATAAATTCCTACCATTTGTGAAATCCTTTTTCATTAAATTTAAGACCCATGCATGATTGTAGATGAACTTGGTCACCATTTTAGCTTTCTATATGGTCTCATCAATAATAGAAAAATATCTTGCATCTCCTATATTTTTCAATATTAAGCCAATACAATGTGAAATACAAGGAGTCTAATAGAAAGAATTATACCAACTTTGCAATCTTCTTCCAACTGCTTTATATTCATAATCATTGTTATTAATTAACTAAACAATATTTTCTAACCCAACTTCATCAAATATATGAAATAGAATATCAACATTCCTAATAAGGTCGGATATATCAATAGAATTCAAACATATTGTCTCTTTTGCACAGTAAACCAAAAATTAATAATAGGTTCATGTCTTCTATTTGTCCAACTAACACACATGATGGAACACTTATAAGTAGGGGTATTCAAAAAACCCCGCAAACCTGTGAACCGGACCTGAACCGCATGAACCAAACCTGTAAATAAGGTTAACCAAACCTGAATTTAGGTTCGGTTCGAACCGAACCTGAAAAATCAGGTTCATGGTTCAGGTTCAGGTTTTTAATTTGCGGTTCTAGGTTAACCGAACCTAAACCGCACCTATAGCAGTTAA
>JANVCL010000004.1:25678628-25701457 GCA_026546855.1 Erythroxylum incrassatum | reverse complement strand
ATCTTAACCTTAACCGAAAAGAAAAACTTACTCACACATATTTATCAATGTAACATAAATCATGGTCATAATATATGATTGCATTGATTAAATCCACATAGTTAAAATAAATAAGAAATAAAAAATAAAACAAGTTAAAACACTCCCTTGCAACAGCTGCAACGTTGTGTGTGGAGTGGAGAGTCTTTTGTGGTGTTGTAATGTGAGTGAATGAATAAGTTTGAGTGGGGACTGCCTCCTTCCTTTACTTTATCTCCACTAGTTTTTTTATCTCCACAAGCTAACGTGCCCCAACATGAGTTTCGTTTGTTGCTTGCTTCAACTTTCACGCCCACCAGCTGCTCATCGTGGAGGCTTCTACGTTGCTTTCTTCCTCATTCACAACAGCTCACTCAAGTCTCCAACCCCACCAAGCTTTAACGTGTTTTCTTGTCTCCACTTTGCTAACTTTTTCTCTCCACAGCTATCTCCAATGATGTAACACCACCAGCTGCTTGCATAAGCTTCCAACGTCTCCTTTGATCTTCCAAGTCTGATTTATTTAATCTGCACCACCAGCTGTCTTCCTCTTATGTGTTGCCACCTCCAGCTATAACTTCGTGTGTTGCTATATGCCTCCACCTGCTGTTTTCATCTTGGCATCTCCACCAACAGAGCACTTTCTCACCAGCAGCTTGTTCCATGTGAGTGAGTCCATCCCATGCTTCAACGTAGTCTAACTTTCCACCAGCAGCTCCATCAACGTTCTCCTTCAACGTGGCTGCTCCTTGTTTCAACGCCTCTAGCTGTTCCAACGTGGGCATGCCTTACTCCAACTGCTTCACGTTATTTTCTTGTTTTAAGCTTCAACGTGTGTCTTCTCCTTCAGCCACCTTGCGTCTACCAGCTTGTTTCAGCGTGTGTGCTTCTTTTGTTGCCTAATTCTTAAGCCCCTAGCCTCAACGTTGTGAGAGAGAGTCTTTATGAGTGATATGCGTCCGTGAGTATTGAGTAAGGGCTGTCTAAAAAATTAGGAGATGAGGCTACTGCATTGTCAATGAATGGATGTATGCATTGTCGGTGATGGAGTTGCTTTTTTTTTTCATTTTTTTACCAGCTCTTGCGTGATTGAAGCAACTCATGGTTTCTTCACAAGCAGCCACGTTCCTTTTTTTCCACCCAGCTCAACGTCTTTTGTCTCCCCTAGCTAACGTATTTTTCCATTCCTTTTCACGTCCCAGCACTGTTTGTTGTTCACGCCAAGCTTAATCTTTCTTCATGTATGCTTCCGCCACCAGCTATTAACGCCCATAATCACGTTTAATAAGCCCCCATTTTTTACTTTCTGTGCTAGCCACGACCAGCAACCTTTATTTCAATATATTGGTTGTCTTTTTGTATTTTCTTTGGTCCACAATTCACGCAGCCTTCAACAAACTCATGCCTTGTGTGTTGTTTTTTTGTTAGCTTTTCCACCAGCTACGTTGTTCTCTACCCATTCAATATCCACGCCTCCCTCTTGCTTCAACGTTGCTGCTTGTTGTCTTCATGTGACACAAAAATAATTGTTTATAGTTCACCTTATTCACGCCCAGTACTCTCCAACGCCACTTGCTTTATTTTCTGTTTTTCAAAGATTTTTGGTCCCATGCAAATTCATGCTCTTTGTCCCTCTTTGCGCACGCCCTCCAGCATTTTTTATTGCCACCAGCTGCTTCACATTACCATTTCTTTTCTATCTCTTGAACGTCCATTTAGGTCTCTCATACATTCACGTTGTAACCATTTTGAGGGCTTTTCTTGTTTTATACTCTTAAATGGTTCAAAGCTAATATATAAAATTAAAACAAATAACTTTTAATTAATGCAATTTAAATATTAAATGGACAATAATTTAACAAATTATGTATCAAAAATTAATACAAAAATATCCATTAACACCAACCTATTTTTAAAAGTCGGGCTTTGATACCAACAGACATACTAATGGACAAATTCTCCTTTTCTTTCTGTATGTCAACTCACAGTCTCATTTTGTGTAGATACACTCATCTATTATTATCCCACAAGGGCACGACGGAGAGCAAATCTTCTGTCTAATGCTACTCTATCCAAACCTGTCTAATTCAAAAAATGTTGTCATTATATTTAAAGACTTATTTTCTTTTGCTTTGAACACGACTTTCAGTGTGGGCTAACAAAATAACAAAAGAATTAATCAAAATTTAAATTTAATTTAATATTTTCTATAATTTATAAATCAATTAAACAATTTTAATAAATTAATCAATATTCAAAATTTAAAAATTATTTTTAAATAAAAATTTTAAGCTAAAAATTTAAATTTTAAAAAATTGATTTCATTTGTACCATGGGCATGACACTTAAGTCACGCTACCGTGATAATATTTTGATTTTGTTTTTATATTATTTTTGTTTTAACTTTTTTAAATAAAATTTTTAAAGATAAAAAGTTTAAATTGTAAAAATTGATTAATTTATTAAAATTGTTTAATTAATTTATAAATTATAGAAAATATTAAATTAAATTTAAAAATTGATTAATTTATTATTATTATTATTATTATTATTATTATTATTATTATTATTAGCCTGCATTGAAAGCTGTGTTGAAAGAAAAAGAAAATAAGTCTTTAAATAAAACTACGACATTTTTTGAATTAGACAGAGTAGCATTAGACAGAAGATTTGCTCTCAACACAACGCCCTTTAACAAATTTCAACTTAATTGAATTGAAATAAGCAAATTCAAACTTAGTTGATATCCGTCTGTGTCTCAATAATTAATAAATAAAAAGATAAGAAGAAACTCAATTACATTAGTGGTTGATGTGTTACTAATTTAGTATAAAGTCATTTATATAGCGAATAAATTGACGTATTTGGAATTGTATTAGCCGGACCACAAACACAATTTCAATGCCTAAAAAATGATATCAATAAGCACCGTACAAATCTTATAATTCTAAGCCCTTGTTCATTTTTGATAGTTAGTCGTGATCTCGTTGTCATGTAGAGACTGATGAACAAGATGGCATCTTTTATGTCATACAGTGCAAGTGGTTCTCACTTCTCTATCATGTCAAGTGGTTACATTCCTTCTTTGTCGCTTTATCAAAATTTTTAAGTTAATTACTTGAAGGGGATTAAGATATTATCATTTCTTAAAGTTTTTCTTAATTTGTCTGTTCTCTCATGTTTTGATAATTGTTAAAATACATTATCTTCTAGTATTTCACCAAATACCTTTACATAATCATTAATTTAATACCCAATGTAATAATGTCATTATGTGTCGACTTTTACATATTTATAAATTATTTATAGATTCAAACGTAATTGTCTTTTTTGATAGCATTAAATTAACAAATTCAAAGGTAGATTTTGATTTTCCATATACAGAAGAGATAATTTCAAATTCAAAGGCTAGTAAGAATAAAATTTAATAACTATGATTTTATTTTTTTCACTAGATTTATATTGATTTTGTATTCAAAATCTGTTTTTGTCTTCCTCCCGTAGAGGCCGCTGTCTAGTTCCCGCCTCAAATAAGGGCAGCCTGAACGCCTACTCAAAACTTATTGTCATAAACAATAGGATATAATATATTTTTATTTTCATAAAAAATAGAAACTTTTAATCTTACAAAGAACAACGAAAGATCAATATTTTGTTTCTTTTTAATTTTTATAAGAACACAAAAATAAGAACTCATTTTTTTACTTCACCTGAGGCTTGTAAAATATTAAGAACGGCACTGCCACTTTTGCCAATCCCATAGTAAATAAATCAACTATGTCCCTGAATAATCATCTAGTAAATATTAAAGAATTTATGTAAAGAATTGCATAGGTCGGCCTATGCACGTTTTGAATGGCTTTTGTTATTAAAAACAAACAACCCATCCCTTCCTCTTTGGAAATGCTAATTCTTTGTTTGGTTGGATAAAAATATTAAAATATTTAATTTCAAGATCATTTATTTGTCAATTTTGAAGAATAATTAAAGATTATCGAAAGGTATTTTTAGCTATTCCAAAAATAGAGTTATTATTAGAGTGTCCCATATTGCTTAGACATCAAAATGTTAAAGAGTTTATAAGTGGTAAGGGTCAACTATCCAAACAACTAGTTCTAGTTATTTGGACAATAGTTGACCCAAGCCCAATTTGTGATAATGAACTCTACACTTTACTCATATTTAAAATTTTAATATGGTATCAGAGCAGGTTTGGTCCGGATTATTAATTTCTCGGTTGTCAGTCTGGATGTCCAGTCCTAGCGGCCCGATTCGGTTACCACTGTGTATATTTCAAGTGATAACTAGATGTCCAACCCCAGTTGCATTTGAGGGGGAGTGTTAGAGTGTCTCATATTGCTTAGACATCAAAATGTTAAAGGGTTTATAAGTAGTAAGGGTCAACTATCCAAACAACTAGTTCTAGTTATTTGGACAATAATTGACCCAAGCTCAATTCTTGTTAGTGAACTCTACACTTTGCCCATATTTAAAATTTCAATAGTTATTTGTTGAAGACTTTTTATTCTTTGGGTTTCTTCTTCATTAATAATAATAATAATAATAAATATTAATAAGGATAATAGTAAGTAGAAAATTATTAATAATAAGAATAATAAAATTAATAATAAGAAGAAGAAATTAATAATAACAAGGAATTTTATAATAATAATAAAATAATTAATAATAATAAAATTAACAATAATAAGAATAATAGTAAGTAGAAAATTAATAATAATAATAATAATTAATAAGAATAAGAATAATAAAATTAATAATAATAAGAAGAAAATTAATAATAATAATAATAAATTAATAATAATAATAATAAGGAATTCAATAATAATAATAATAATAAATATTAATAAAAATAAGGAATTTAATAATAATAAAATTAATAATAATAAGGAATTTAATAATAATAAAATAAATATAATTAAAAAATAATTAAAATAATAATAAACATATTTTGTTGCTTATTCCTTTGACATTCTAAGTTTATATTTTCAAACTAAACACTGACATAAAAATTCTTTAGCAGTAAATCAAACAAAGTAATACCTATTCTATTATATTCCTCATCATTTTTTTCCCTAAAAATAATTATTTTATTTCTTATTTATTCTAGCTTTTAAACTAAACAGGTGTGTAATGAAAGAATAAAATAATAATAATATTGAATCTTCCTTGTTTTACACATAAATGACAAACTTTTAAAAATATTTTTTGATTTGAAATATTTATACATTAAAAATAATAGATAAATTAAAAAGGAGAATAATATCTTTCTTATTTCATCTACCAATTATATTTTATATAAAAATTGATAAATTATATTTTTAATATTTTACTATTTGTGTAAAAATTTTAAAAGTAATATTAAATAATTCATTAATCCAAAAAATAATATACAAATATGTTATGTTATGATTTAGATTTTGGAAAATCAAGAGATTTCTACTTGCTCAGCCACCCCATCAAAAACCTTTTAGAAGCAATAAGACACAAGCTTATCGATAGATCGTAAAACCTTTCAAATGAAACTAAGTGTGGTTTGAAATCTATCAAAATTTTAGCATTTATTAAGTGAAATGAAACCAAGCGTGCCGTTAATCAAACAAGGTCGTATGATCAGAAATTTTCAAACTTCAATTAATATATGTGCTGAAGAAAGTACGGACTTATATATATATATACACATGAATGTAAAAAAGTTGAAACGGGACCAATTGTAGTTAACATCAATTATATAATTCTAACATTATTTGATAATCACGGTAATAAAGTAATATATAATTCAATTATTGTGTATTTGGGATCTAGGGGAAGTTGTCTAACCCGATTGGTCCATGCAAATTCCGTGTATCTCCTAGATGATGATGTAAACAAAATCGCTGGGAAGATCTACCGTTGCCATATCAGGTTGAGACTTGAGAGGGTGGGTCAAAAGAAATCTGCGATTTAAAATAATGACGAATCATGTTTTTTTTTGGGTGAAATCACGCGAAATTCGGCACTACATGAACAACCGATTAGTTCATATTCGAGTTGGATAGGACTCTTTTTAGGAGGCAAAGATATTCCTTACGAGTTTTTAAAACGATTTTATTCTCAAAATTCGAACTCGAAATTATGGATAAGGATGGGTGAAACAAAGCTTGTTCTAGTTTCACAATTGAGTTGAATTGATCCAATGGCTTCCACCATTAATTCAAAAATAAATAGTGACACGAGTTGACATAATGGTTTAAATTGTAACCAGCTTATAAATAATTAAATTTATTTTAATCTTTTATATAATATTTATTAATAAATTTATTTTATTTTGTAAATAAATATTTTATTTTTAAATTTTATTTAAAAATTACATTTCATTTTAAATATATTTTAACTATTTAATCAAATTTTATTTGAAATTTATATATTTTGAAAATATTCTAAATTTAATTATATTTATTAATATTTAATTTAATTTAATTTAATCATAAAATTATTAAATAAAAAAATAATTTATAATTTTTTATGAATAATTAATATATCAAATAATTAAATAATATATATTTAGTTGATCCTAAATTATAAAAAAGAAAACAAAAACTACTTTTTGTGGTTTTCTTAAATTTTGAAAACCGAAAGAAACCAAAACCAAAAACTCAAATAAACAAAGATTTTTCACTAAATTTAAAAAACTTAAAACTAAAAACTAAAATAGAAATGGAAACAAACTGGAAACTTACAAAGGAATGATATTTTTCCATACATTTCTCTTCAAAAATTATAACTTTGGAAGTCTTTATTATCCTTATACTACTAAAAAAATACATTTTATAATAAGCTTATTTTTATTGGGAAAAGACAAGGTGATAATGCAGAAACTCAGTTTTCATTTTCTGTGTTTTAAAATGAGCAAAATAAAATGTTAAAATTAGGTAAAGAGGTCATCTAAATTTTATGTGAAAAACTCTCCAATACAAATGTCTGAGAAATACGTACACTATAATATAGTAAGATTACAAGCAAGTTTTCTTTAATTAGATTAGAGGATAAACCATATAACTTCTCACCATATTGGATGGATTACAAAACTCAAAATTTCTTTACCTATTTGTTATGAATCACTATAGCTTGAGAAATTGGGAATTATCTAAAACTCCTTTACTTTAAAGTGACTCTCTCTTTCTCTCTCTCTTTATGAGGATATCTCAATTATGTTGTGTATCCAAGTTCCTCGTAGAGGTCCTCTATTTATAAATAGCCAAATGAATATGTTAGAAGGTGGCATAATTGTCCAAATTCATCTCCCATCTACTTTAATTAATTGCAGAAAATTCTAGAAATAGAGGTAATGCTTATTAAAAATTCATGTCACAACTACTCTAATTAATTATTAAAAAATCTAGAATTAGAAAAAGATGGTTCTTATTAAAATTTTTGGTGTACCAACAATTACTAAGGGACCTAACAAATCCCTCCTTCCTAACTTAATTGGGGGCACACCATACCGACTCCTTAGCAATAATCATCAAATTTCTTGGTTAGTGTCACCTTAGTCATCATATCCGATAAATTATCATCAGTGTGAATCTTTTCGAGTTGCAAAAGCTTCTCTTCTACTACATCCTATATTTAATGATAACAAACATCAATATACTTTGAGCAGAATGAAAAGTTAAATTCTTAGTCAAATATATGGTGCTTTGATTGTCATATTGCACCACATATTTCTTTTATCCATGGCCCAATTCATTTTTTATCTATAGCATCTCCTTACATGCTTTTGTAGTTATGATGTATTTGGTCTCTGTGGTAGAAAGTGTTACACTTGTTTAGAGCTTGGATTGCCAAGACACAACTGTCCCTGTAAAAGTTGTCAAATTTCATGAAGTTGACTTTCTTAAATCGATATCATCGGTTATATCAGTGTGTATATAACCTTTTAACACATGCTTTCCATGACCAAAGCATAAGCACCTTTTAGATGTTCCTTGAACGTTTCAAAGTATCAATTTTACAACATCCTAATGCTATTTCCTAGGGTTGGATAAAAATTGACTCACAATATCAACTACGTGAGCAATATCGAGCCTACTACATACCTTAGCATATATGAGACTGCCAACTACAGATGAATATGGGACTTTTTTCTTCTCTTCTTTGTCTTTCTTACTAGTTGGATTTTGCTTCTTACTCAATTTAAAATATTCGATGAATAGAACACTAACTGGCTTGGCCTTGTCCATATTGAATTTCTTAAGGACTTTCTCAATGTATTACTCCTGAGATATCTACAATAACTTTTTGGAGCAATCTTAAGTGATATGTATTTCAGTGTTCTGCTTTGTTGGTCCTAAGTCCTTCATAAAGAAGGATTTTCTCAACTCATTCTTAAAGACAACAATTTTCTTCTTAGTGTGTTTAACAATTAGCATATCATCGACATAAAGTAGAACTATGACAAGATGACCACCAACATGCCTTTTCATTAAGACATAATGGTCAGTATGAGTCTTCTTGAAGTGTTGTAAAGTCATGAAAGACTCATACTTCTTGTACCATTGCCTCAGTGCTTGTTTTATGCCATAAAGACTCTTTTTTAGTTGATACACCAAGTACTTTTTACCTAAATTTGTCAAATCTCTCAGGTTACTTGTCCATTTATATCACTTCCTCTAGGTCACTATATAGGAATGTCATCTTAACATCAAGCTTTTTAATCTCTAAATTTAGGTTGACAACTAACCCTAGAGCTATTCAAATAGATGACATCTTGATAATGATCCTACCCTTATACCTTGGTTTTGGATTGTTCTCATTAGTTTTGAACTTACAAACCATTTTTTTAAGGCTCGCCTTCTTTTGAGTACCTCTACTAAATCATAAGTATAGTTCTCATACAATAATTGTATCTCCTCTTACGTAATTTTTAACCATTCTTCTTTGTTAAAATCTGTCATTTATCTCTTCGTAACTTTGAGGTTCTACCTTTATGGTGAGTGAATCCTCATTTGGATGATATATAATAGAAAGTCATCTATCATGAGTTGATCTTTATAATTGGAGTTATTCCACAACTTTAAACTCAACAGGTTTGACAGACTCTCCATTACTTGTTCCTATTAACTCCTCCATTGATGACTCCTTAGTTGAAAACATATTGTAATCAAACATATAACCAGCTTTACCATTATTTATCTCCCCAACTTATCTTTCTATATCATTACATATTGTAGGAGATGATCATTATTGATGACCCTAGGCTTAGATTTCTTTAGCTGTTTAAAATCTTCGATCATTTGATCCTCAAGGAACATGGACGCACAATTGATACCTAAATTCATCTCATGATCAGATGAGGTAGAAACACTATTTTATTTTAAAGTTGAGTTTAGACCATTCATTTTTAGGAATGTGGTCTAATGTTTAACAACTAAATACTTTGAAGTGGTCATATGAATCCTTATTTTCCATTTATACTTCCTCTTGAATATCTCCATCCAAAGGACCAAAAGGAGCATAGTTGATGATGTTGAAAGTTCTCTTCATTGCTTCTCCCCAATATGACTTAGGAAGTTTTCATGAGAGAGCATGAATAAAACCCTTTTCTTTAATGATACAATTCATTCTCTTGGATTCATAGTTCAATTGTGATGTCTTCTCGAGCCCGATACCATATATCTTACAATATGCTTCAGAAAGACCACGGTATTCTCCGTCGTTATTGCTCAAACACATTTTAGCTTTCTATCAATCTATCGTTCCACCTTCATATAAAACTGCTTAAATTTCTTGAGTACCTAAACTTTGTTTTTTAACAAAGAGACCCAAATCTTTCTTGAGTAGCCATCAATGAAAGTAACAAAATATAATGCATTTTTTACGTATCAAGAACATGATTTCTCTTATGAGGCTAATTAATTCTACAAATGAATCTCTCTATTGTTTTCTAGCCAAACAATGAGTATAGGGCTCAAGTGTTTTACCTTTCACATCAGGAAGAAGTTCATGATGATAAGATATTATAATCCTTTCTGGCTCATATACCCTAATCTTTTATGTCACAACTCCAAACACAAGTTCTTGTAGGCAAAATGAGCTTCTTCTTTATATAAATTGGCTTATTTAAAATAAAATGATCCCTCTTTTCTTTTCTTCGTAATGATAATGTTGTTTATTGAAAGTTTCCATCTTCCTGCACCAAAATGATTTACATAGTCAACATCATCGAACTTCCTAACTAATATAAGATTAAAGCACATATCTGGGACTTGCCTAACATCCTTTAATACAAGCTCACATCCCATATTAGTCATCAAGGTAATGTTGCCTAACCCGAAATTATTGGTCAATTAATTTCCTACTTTAATAGTGCCAAAGTGACTAACTTGGTTTGTGAAGAAGAAATCTCTATATGAGGTGACATGGAAGGATGTACATGAATCAATAGTTTATAAATTATCATCATATACAATATTAAGATAATCATCTTCTCTAATGAGGAAAATGTCATGGTGATCTTTTTCTGTAATAACAGTTATACTCTTGTCTTCATTCCTTTTCAGGTCAATCTAGCCTGACTTGACAATCTATTTCTTATGGTCTCTTTTGAGATGTTGACGTTCGAACTTCTTATGATCTAACTTGCCATAATAGTAGCAGATGAATTTTGAGTGTGATTTGGATTGGCTTCTAGACTTACCTTAAACTCCTCTTTTACTCCTACTAATCTCACTTCTTCCTCTTTTATAAAAAAATGTTAGCCTCGAATAGTGTGGATATATCACATTCCTTTCTCATAGTTTTCTTGTTCAATATGTTATCAACCATTGTGGCCATAGTAAGCTTTCCTTTCAGGGTCGAGTTGCTAAGTGTGACAACGAGAGTATCTTAACTCTCAAGTGGGGAGCTAAGAGGTAACAAGGTTTAAAATTCTTCATCAATCCTCATCTCAATCTTTATAAGCTAATTTACGAGGCCTTTAAATTTATTTAGATATTCAATCATACTTTGGTCGTCCTTATACTCTAACTTGACCAACCATCTTACCAGGTGGGCATTGTTCTGAAGAGTCTTCTTTTAAATCATAGATTCTAGTTTTGTCCATAATTTATATACATAGGTGTGATTTAACATGTGTTCAAACAAGATGCGATCAATAAATTTTTGGATTATAGCCACCGCCCTTCTATTTAAGAGCTCCCATTCTTTGTCAATTTTTCCTTTCCACTTCTAGTCGTACGTAATTAGCTCGTGCAACTATTTGCAATACAGGTGACCCTTCATCATCGACTTCCAATAGGAGTAATTCTCTACATCAAGTTTGAGCATATCACTATCACAAGTGACAGGACCCTCCATCTTAAATCACAAAAGAAGTATTATGGCCTAACAAAATTAGCTTTGATGCATCTATTAAGAAAAGACAAGTTGATAATGCAGATTTTTCCCCTCCTTGTGTGCTTCAAAATGGGTAAGATAAAATATAAAAATTAATAAATGAGGATACCTAAATTTATACATGGAAAGCTTCCAATATAAATGATAAAAAACTATATGATCATAGGTTCAAGAAATACTTTCACTAATGTAGTAGTATTATAACAAAGTCTTCCTTAATTAGATTAGAGAATAACACATACAACTTCTCACTCTACTTGATCGATTACAACACTCAAAATTTCCTTACCAATTTGTGATGGATCACTATAGTTTGAGAAATTATACATTACCTCAAGTTCCTTTACTCTAAAATGATAACCTCTCTCTCTCTCTCTCGCTCTCTCCCTCTCTTAAAGGGGATATCTCAATTATGTTGTGTATCCAAGTCTCTTCTAGAGATCCTCTATTTATAGATGGCCAAATGAACATGTTAAAAGGTAGTATAATTTCCCAAATTCATCTCCCAACTACTTTAATTAATTGTAAAAAATTATAGAATTAGGAAGAAATGGTATTTATGAAAAATTCACCTCCAAACAACTTTAATTAATTATAGAAAATTATGAAATTAGAGAGAGATAATACTCATTAAAATTTATGATGCCCACCAATTATGAAAGGACCTCGTCAATTACATACTTGGAGTAACCTGCAAATGGTATTAGTATAAGCCAAGAAGGTAATGCAAAAAGAAGGATCATCAAAATATTTTAACAAGCTTACAATTCATTACTATCAATAAAGAATGTAAAAATTTTCTCCTTGTACTAAAGTTTAAATTAATAAGGTAACATTTCATTCTTATGCATCTTTTTGTCAATATTTAAGTTTACACATAATATTTCATATTATTCAAATAAATCTTTTATGTTATATAAATTATTTTTAATTGATTTCAAATAAACATAATCACCATTTTCCCTTAAGATTTTATTGACATTCTTATAGTGAGTCTATTCATTGTTAGCATTATAGTTAGATTGGTGTTCATTCCGAGCTAATGATATTTTAAAAATTCTTTATTTAAACTTTACATGAGATGAGAGGGGAATAGGAAATTTAAAATTTTATCAATATGTTAAAGATCGAAATAAACCTTTTGTAATTTAAATTATTTTGATAAGTTTCATTTCACATTAAAAGAGAAAATGAACATATTAAGTGAAGCGTGTAAATGGGAAATTTAATCCAATGTTTCCTAAAACACTTATCAAATAAATTCAAAAAGTGAAGAAATTATATTTTAATATTTATAATAATTATACAAACATATTGATATAAAATATATACTTCATGTTTGTAATGGCCCACAAACCGTTGTAGTACTAAGAAGATGATTATTGGAAGAGGGATCATCAAGTTACAATTCATTAATATCAATAAGGAATGTGAAGATTTCACTTTTCACTAGGGAAATTAGAAAAAAAAGGTATATTTTGGTCTTTCAAATTTTATTAAAATTTTAATGTTAATGTTTTATAATATTCAAATAAATTAAATAAATAGAAGAGAGAGACAAAGAAAGATTTATTTTTAATTTGTTCATTTATGAAGTTAGTGGTTGAGTCTTTAATTTTGGTAATGCAACGAGGTAAGATACTTTCTAGTCACCTACTTATAGTTATCTTTGATCAAAATCCAACTTGAGGATACATTCATCATGAAAGTATCCCATCATATATAATAAATGGCGATATTAGTAAATATGTAACAGTTCATCAAAAAGCTAGGGGTTAGGATGACGCCTTTAGTTCGTGAAGGGAAGTACTTTTGTGCTGATTTATGGCAAAGGTCATCGTCAAGTGCCTGGACGGAATGCTTGACCATTATAGTTAGATTGTTGTTTGTTATTTCATAGCATAAAAATTAAGTTTAGTAATGATCTAGATGAATCATTTTCTTAAAATGAGAGCTTCTTTACTAATCAGAGATAGCGCTGTATATTACTGAATCTCTTCAAATCTCGCGTTTCAAGAAAATTTTTACCCAATGTTATTGTTGTTGTTGCTGTAGTATTTGCTTAAAATGAGAAAAAGAAATTCCAATATTGTTAAGATATTATTTTCTACATTATCCCTTGTCTGGATTAAAGGCACAAGACGAGGTGTCAAAGAAAATTGATGTTATAATTAAATAATAAGCTTATAATTGCAATCTACATACATATCAATAATTGCTACAGCTAGGATATTATTGACTTCGTGATTATAGTCTAATTGCTAACCGTTAACCACTTTTTTCTTTGTATTAGTACACTTGTTAATTAATTCTAAGAGACGGTATCATGTATTAATTATTTCTTCTTCTTTTTTTCCAACTTTTTGTGTTCTACAACACATCCTCCATGTAGGGCATCCCTAGTAAGAAGTGGTAAGTTCAGTATTAATAGTAAAGCAACCAGATTTATGAAGAGTCGAAGACCAATGGCAGAGGAGCCTCTCCAACATTTTCCAGTTTGTTAAATTAGTGAAACTATAACATATAGCACCAGTTCTGAAAAATAATATAAATCAGTGACCCCATTCATTTAAAAATGGTCTGAAGGGACAAAATTCAGTACATATCAACTTATTGTTACATTGTTTATCTCCAATCTTAATATCTATCAAGCTAAATTGAACCCACTGGACCACTGGTTTATTATCGAGCTCATCCATTGGTCCACGTATCGATTTTCCAATGTATATGATTTTTGGTGTTATTGAATTATATAGTTATATTGGAGGACTTGATTATGAATATATGTTAATAAATGGAAGCTCACTTTCACCACTTCTGCAGAAAGAAAGAAAAAGGTTTATTTCTATCATTAACCTCTACATGGGAAACATCTAATGCAATGGACTTCTTGGTCGGCTGTAATGCTTAAAAGCAATTTATTTAATTAATTATAAAATGAAAAATGCGATCAGGTTTTCTAGTTTATCTCGTGCCATCTTAGGAATAATGAATTAATTAGCAATATTCTGAAATTTCCAGCTAAGAAAAGAAGGTGCTCTTCAGATGTAATTGAGACAACACGTATTTATGTCAGATAACATAGTTTAAAAATGAGACATCGAAATGAGTTAGTTAAGCTGGTAGTGTGGCTATCTCATTTAAGTCCATAATCATGGAGTCTAGTAGTTGAGTTGCTTACATCGAAGAAGGTATTCCCTTCATTCTCGTGTTTTTGTACCGTTTCATCGAAGATTTGATTGGAATCAAGCTTCGAATATTTTTCAGGAGTTAAAAAAAACGCATGCTATATAATTATCCATATTTGGAGAAGCAACCAACATTAAAGACAATAACACCTTCTTTCAAAAGGAAAAGGAATCATAAGATTTGATTGGCATATCTGGGGAGGGGCAGAGTTAGAGAAAATATAAAAATTAAATTTGGTGGTGGGAATTTTCCATTAAATTAATTTTAAAAATAAACATATACTAATTTTAATTTTATTAATACCAACGGATACTCTCATTTAGTAACTAAGATTTATTCTAATCTAATTAATTTCGTCAACTTCCAAGTAAACACACAAGACCTGGAATTAGCTGTACCGAAATAGGGTGATCATGGATGTAGTGGTAAGAACAACTCGTTATTCATTGCATGGCGCCGGGTTGAAGGTTGAAACTCTAAAGTCACTCTATGCTAGTAAAGATGTATAATATATATATATATATTACATACAGACATATATATAGTAAATTTTGAATTCTAACAGGTTATAGAAAAAGGGCCTAAAGTATAATAGTATGTAACATTTTTGTTACTCCTTCCTATTCAAAATAAGTGTAGTTTTATAAGGATTTTAATTATTCAAAATAAGTATCGTTTGTAATTTTTTATGTATATTTATGATTTTACTTCTAAAATTACCCTTTAATTTCTCTTAATTACAAAGATTACACAGATTATATTTTCAAAGCACTTTAATATGTAATTAATAAAGATATATCAGATATTTTATTAACTTTTTTAATAAGTGTGCATTTATCTAAAACGAAACTTATTTTAATATTTTGAATAAAAGGAAGTAATTAACGGAGAGGGTGTTTTCAAGATTGGTTAACGTCACCTGGGATGAACGAATATTAATAAAAGATAGGGACAAGGGAATATCCGTTTAGTCATCCTAATAATTAACGTGTAACGATATCAATGCATGAGCTTCTGTAAATAATGGAGCTTCTATAAATAGAGGACTTTCCATCTTAACACGAGCAAACCGTTAATACATTAATCAAAGTTCTCGATCTGAAAAGAAAGCAACAGAGAAATAAAAATAAAAACAAGAGCCATGGACTATGAAATTTTGGCTATACTTTTGGCCATATTGCTATGGGTTGCATGGGCGATGGTGACAGAGCGGCGCCACCGTCGCATGGAAGAGCAAAGACAATTACCACCAGGGCCTCGCTCGTGGCCAGTGGTGGGCAACATCTTCCAACTGGGTTTGTCCCCCCACGAGTCATTTACCAAACTGGCTCGAGTACATGGTCCTATCATGACCCTTTGGCTGGGCTCCATGTGCACTGTAGTCATTTCCTCCAACGAAGTGGCTCGTGATATGTTCAAGAATCACGACGTAGTTATGGCGGGTCGAAAAATATACGAAGCGATGAAAGGAGATCACGGAAATGAAGGTTCACTAATCACGGCGCAATACGGACCTCACTGGCGGATGCTACGGCGATTGTGCAACACCGAGTTCTTCGTCACTAGCCGCCTAGAAGCTATGCAGAGTGTAAGGAGCAAGTGCGTCGACAATATGATGCACTTCATGGAAGAAGCAAGTGCAAATGGAACCAAAGCCATTGATATTGGGAGGTTCATTTTTCTTATGGCTTTTAACCTTATTGGGAATCTAATGTTTTCAAAAGATTTGCTAGACCCAAGATCTGAGAGAGGTGCAAAGTTCTTCCACCATGCAGGGAAGGTGATGGAGTTGGCCGGAAAACCCAACATAGCAGATTTTTTGCCGCTTTTGAGACGGGTTGATCCACAAGGCATAAAAAGGAAGACCACATTTCATGTGGAAAGAGCTTTCGAAATCGCAGCAGAGTTCATTAAAGAAAGAACGGAGAGCATGCAAAACGGCAATGAAGAAAAAAGGAAGGATTTTTTAGATGTGCTTTTGGAGTTTCGTGGTAATGGTGTTGATGAGCCGGCTAAGTTCTCTCCGAGGACTATCAATGTTATTGTTTTCGTAAGTATCTTGCTCTGTCTTCATCCATACTACTGCTTGCTCTTGGTTTAAAAAGGAAAAAGAGTATAGCAAGCTCAAAAATATTGGTATATTTTAGTCGTAAAATTAGGAGATGCTGCATATATACAGATTTTAACAAAACAAGTCTTGCTATATAATTTTACAGAATAATTGGATAAAATTAAAAATTAAAAATTAAAAATCTCGTCAAGTCTCAACTCAAGACTAACTTAGATATAGTATTTACTAGTTTAAGTATATTTTAAAAAATTTAAAACTAACATTAAGTGACATATTTTAAGGGTTGTTTAGTTTTATTTCAATTTTTATAATTTATAATTTATTATTTTAAAATAAAAATTAAACCTTGTTTAATTATTAATATTAATGTGGTCGTATTTTTTATTATTGATAAAAATTAAATATTATATAAAACTAAAATAGTTAATTAATTTTATAAATGAATGAATAAATTAGTTTTATTCTAGTGTCTTCCACAATTCTTACTAATTCACATTAACAAAAGATCATTATATTTTATTAAAATAAATAAGCATATATCTATTTATAAAATAATATTTATTTGTTAGTGTATATTTATTTATTAATACTAATTTTATTTGACATTTATGTAGTTTTAAGATATCTTAAATTTAGAACATATTTATTAAATAATTCTGAAAATTAAATAATTAAATTATATTAAGACATAATTTTTGTTAGTAATTAATATTAAATAATTAGATAATATATATTTAGTTGACGATACATCAGGTTATAATGAAAATAAAAATAATGTTTTTGAATTTCATAAGTTAAAATTTTGAAAGAAGTTAACATTTGAAAAAGAAACTGAAAATAAGTAATTTTATTAAATTAAAAATAAAACTATAAAAACCTCAATGGAAACAAATATGCACTTAACTAATTATATGTAAAATAAAGTGATTTCTTAATTGTAATAGACAAATAATTTTATAATTAAAAGTTTAATAAAAAATATTGAATTATTAATTCTTTTCATATTATGATAGAAACATATCAAAAGTTTTATAAACGTAAGACTAAAAATTGTAATTCCACACTATAATTACAATAATTTTTTTAAAAAACTGAAATTTAATGACTTTTAAAATTATCAAGAATAAATTTATTACACATAAAATTTTGCCTTTACATCATTCATTTTCCGTGATTCTACAAAACAAAGCTTCTCTTTACATACCATCATTTTATTATATTTTAATAGAAAATTTAATTCAAAACCTATTAATTATATAAAAATACGTTTTTGATGTGTCTAACTTTTACAATATGCGAAGCGATTGGATCTAAAATTTTACTTCTCAATATTTTTAGCTGATAAAAAACAAGACCATATTTATTTTCTTATTTATTCTTTCTCCAACTTGGCATGCTTCCTAGGAGATGTTTACGGCCGGGAGTGACACTACCACAAGCACATTAGAGTGGGCAATGGCTGAACTTTTACACAATCCAGAAACGCTAGAAAAAGTCCAAGCTGAGTTAAGAAATGTTGTTAGACCCAGTGAGAAGTTAGAAGAAAAAGACATACAGAACCTACCCTACTTAAAAGCTGTCATCAAAGAAACGCTAAGACTTCACCCTCCTCTACCATTCTTAGTACCACACATGGCCATGGATCCTTGTAAGATGTTAGGTTACTACATCCCAAAAGAAACACAAATTCTGGTTAATGTTTGGGCCATAGGAAGGGATCCAAACACATGGAAAGACCCTTTAAAATTCAAGCCCGAGAGGTTCTTGGAATCCAACTTCATGGACTACAAAGGACATCATTTTGAGTTTATACCATTCGGTTCGGGACGAAGAATGTGCCCTGCTGTGCCTCTTGCTTCTCGTGTACTCCCATTGGCTCTAGGGTCGCTTTTACATTCATTTGATTGGATTTTGGCTGATGGAACTAAGGCCAAGGATTTGGACATGACTGAAAGAATGGGCATAACGCTTCGAAAGTCTGCCCCCTTGAAAGCTATACCAATACCGTACAAAAGACTATCAAACTACCTTTCATGATAATATGTTTCTATGAATTGTGTAAAAACCAAAGAAGAAATGTTGTATGCACGTGTTTCGAATATGAATCAACTTTAGTATGTTTGTGTGATAAAGTTGTTGCTTTAATATATCACAAATTTTAATAAATGGAGAATAGTACCTAAATAATTTCATATGTGATAATTTACTTTTTGAACTAATCTCGTAAGTCAATGGCATGCCAGGATTAATAAAAATCTATCGCATGTCACACCAAATAACAATTTAGTAAAAATTATATTTATTTCAATAAGAAATAATTACCTTAGGGAAAAATTAGTGTCAAAGTTTCTCCATCTGGGTCAAAGGTGTCATTATTTATGATATCACATTACACTATAATATTTTTAAAAAATACTAATAACACTTTAATTTTCAACAAAGTTGGGTTTTTTAATTCCTAATAATTAAATCATCAAATTAATTTATATAGCATCACAAATTAATAACGTGGACTCATTAAATGCTAATTTGGTCTTTAGAACAAATTCTTTAAATATTGTTAAAGGATTGATTTGTTCTTGGTGGATGTGGAATCTAACAAGTATAATTTTACCTTAATCACAATTGAATTGTATATAGCGATAAGTAGGGTCAAATTTGCAGGGATTGGTAAAACTAATCTCCTTTGCCAAGTTAGCAAAGCAAAATAAAGAAATAGGGGTTTTAAGATTAAATCGAAATAGGCTAAAAGTAAAGACAAAAAATTAATTAAGAATGCAATTTAATGAAATCAAATAACAACGAACATCTAGCTCAAAGTATTATTTTTGCATAAATTTTTTGAATTGATCATTAATGCAAAGATAAATTCTTATATTCCTTAATAAAATAGTTATGTTTAACGAACTCTAACAATCTATGTCTCCTTACTTCCTCATTAATTGAAACAAGCAATTCGATTAATTCTTTTATCAACAAACAACCATAAATAAGCTCTAAGGATTTAAGCTATTGACAACATTAAAAACTAAAGAAACCACTAACTCTAGTCATCAAAGACACAAACTCAGTTCATTTAGAATAGGTTATATATTTATATAACATAAGTAGAATATCTTAAAATGAACCAGTGAATATTAGAATATTTAAACAATTACGAAATTAATAATTCAATTAGCAATATATTATTTTGATAATTGAATAATAAGCCTTTTGTATCAATTAAATAAATTAATAATGTTATTAATCTTAGAAGATATATGAATACTAGAGAATAGAAGAGTAAAGTAGAATAACTAGATCTCACAATTTTTGAAGAATCAAATTTCAATTAATCTTTCACTAAAAAAAGAGTTTAGTTGTATATGGTTCTCAAAGACAACATAAAAAAATCAACTATATAAGAATGTAGAAAAACCAAGATGAAATAAGATGAGAGGGAGATGATATAGTTACCTCTCGTATCTCTTTCATATAAATAATCCCCAAACCCTAGCTAATCTTACTAAAAATAAGAGATAAAAGTCAAGATCAAGACTAAATCCAAAGAATCCCACTTTCATTGGGATTGTCTTATCAAAATAAGTTTTCTCTATTCAAAATTTCTAAATAAAGCCAAACAAAGGCAGGAATAACTAAGTTCATTTGACTTTATAATGGCCTTATCCATTTAATCACGTTAAATCCTAGAGGACTCATATCGACTAAGGTATAGGAATGCATTATGCTTAAACCTCTTCTTAAAACTTTTCTCCTATAGACCTCCATTCTTTTCCAAAATTTGAATCATTTTTTCTTCTTTTCTAAACTTATAATTTTAAGCACATTTTGATCAGATCTCTAATTTGCTCTATAAAAACCAAAATATATAATTGAATTCCACAATTATAAGCATTTTACTAATCAAAACATAGGGATTTAAAATGAAATATATGTACTTTATGTATGTGATCAAATTTCTCCACATTTAGATAATGCTTGCCCTTAAGCATACAATGGTTCAGACTCATTAACCTCTCTCTATATCCTTCTCTTTTTCTTATCAACTCATTCCTTCATAATCTAAATCACCACGTTTCACTATTCCAAACCAAATCGTATTTAAAAAAATAAGCAATTCATAATATTAGTTCTTATAAACTATAAAAATAAGCAATTGTCTTGTCAATCTTTTTGTAATCAAATGCAGTAAGAATCAATAACCTCTTATTGGTTTCACTTTATGCGTTCAAAGTGTCTATAGTATTAATGATCTCTCATGCCAACATGGAGAAACTCTTATCATAGGCTTGTTTATATATCATATCTCCACCACTAATTACTGAACTAAATGCAAAAATCTAAGGGTCTTTGAAAGGGTTATAATGGGGCTTAGTCAGAGCTTGAAAAAAAGGGGAACTTTTAGGATTATCAAATTGAAAGAAATATACAAACTCGTCCACATAAGTTTTAGCTAAAAAAATCTCCAAAATTCTCTTAATTCAAGTCAGTTAACTATGATCATGCAAGATTTTTCTCATCTCTTCATTTTTATTTTTCCTTTTTTGCTTTTGAATTGAGGATATTATTGTCACTTTTTTAATACATACATGCATATATAAGAACTGAAAATATGCAACTTAAATCACTTTATTACAATTTTCATAATGATATTTTGAATATTACATAAACGAGCTTCTATAATCCTTCAATTAAGAGTTCAAAATTGTAGGGAAAAATAGTAAATAAGGCTTATATTGTGGTTCATATGTAAGAAAAAGAAGACTAAGACTCAAATTGGTTAACTAGGGGAGATATAATCTAAGTGGCTTTTTAAGAATTCAAAATAGTAACATAAATTCCCTTAACATTTCAATGCATCTTGTCCAATAATATGATCCCAATATGCATAATGAAGTAATTTCTAGTAAAATCAAACTATGTAACAATCGCTTAATTTAGAAAATGAAGCACAAAATAATGAATACTCATAGGATCAAAAGCAAACAATGTTAGTTAACTTGTATTATGTCCTTTTACATTTTTCATCCAAATTAATCATAAAAAACAAATAATCAATGTGTAGTAGATAAGAACTTAATAATTTGTGCTAATCTTCTTATTACATTTTATTCTAAATCAATGATTCATGATAACTCTCATTAACAAATTTTAAAATAATTGAGACCTCTAAAGAGATAGGTAGACAAACAAGAACTAAAACAAGTTTGACAAAAAAAATTCTTACAAAAATTTAGCTAAATCGCAAAAGCTTATATAAAACAAGAAACAAATCACTAAATAAAGATAAAGACAAAATTACGATTCCCCACACTTATTTGATACATTATCCTCAATATATCAACGCCAGTACTTAACAATTTTAACAAAAATAAAAATATGAGCGTAAGTGAGACTTCCCTTGAAAGAGTTGAACATGGCTCATACACCTCTTACACACTCAACGATAACGGTGGAATGAATTGTGTAAAAGCAAAAATGACCATCATTTTCTTTTCTATGCAAGTGATATGTCTTTCCCATATATCTAGTTGTTTATTATTAGAACTGTTAGGGGCAACAAAAGTGAATGGTGATGTGTGGTTTTATGGATACAACAACAATAAAGGTGTGTACTCTAAAGAAATGTGTGATTAATATAAAATATACATACTATAAAGAAGTTTATAACTTTAAGGGGAAGACAACTACTACATTGACAACAATTATGGTTATGGGAGCGATGGCAAGAGATAATAGTGTGCAGTGGGAAATAGGCAGTAGGATGGAACGATATGAGGCAACATCTTTGGCGACAATGAGAGGAGGAGGAGCTGATGGTGCATGATGGGAAAGGTGATAGTTAGAGGAAAAAAACAAGATAGGGTTAGAAAGAAAAGAAGAAGATGAAAGAAAGAAATATGTGCTTTATTAATTATTTTTGTTTCTTTAGGAAAACTACCTATTTGTGTGTGCTCTTGAGTAAGAAGTAGTTATATTATAAAATGTGGGCATGTTAAAAAGGGTTAAGTTTAGGAATCTGGAAATAAGATAGGGGCATGCCTTACTCAAGAATTGCTTTTGGATGCTCCCCTTTTTTGAATGTCATATTTATAAGGTGTGCTTATTTCAAGTTGACCTTAGATCGTGTCCTGGGGGATTAAGCACTAGTTAAATG
>JANVCL010000004.1:25622113-25653750 GCA_026546855.1 Erythroxylum incrassatum | reverse complement strand
ATTACTATAGTTGTTTAGTAATCCAAAAGTTGTCATAACTTAAATTTGAAAGGTACAACTTATAGTGTCAAATATTTTATGAAATTCAAATTGAATTGTTGAATATTGATTGGATGCATTATGTTTTTGAGATTGAAAGAATTATATTAACTAAGCTTTAAGCTAACATCAGAATAAGGAACAATGTACAATGGTCAAGCCCCTTAAAGTGAGCATAGTTGTTTTTTAGGATTTGTCTAATCCAAAAGGTAGTATTAATTACCATTGCGTAGTTATCTAAAGGTAAGCCTTTATGAAGTCTATTGTTCCTTTCCCTTTAGATAGCATATATGCAGTATAGGAAAGTATTTCTCCTTTAGGCAAAACCTGAATTACCCATAATTAATGTTGTTGGTAGATAGTAAATGTGAATGGCATGCAATATTCTGTGGTATGTTTTATGTGGCTTCACTCATACATCTTGAGTCAATCATGGTAGTAATTTAAGATCTATTCCAATTACTTATAACGGCTAAGATCTTATCTTTGCTTTGTTTTGGTTATCTTCTTTGGCCATCAGCTCATTCTGGCTCCGTCATCTTCTTCCTTTATGTGCTTCAGTGACTTCTTCTGCGTTTTGGTTGAGGTAAGTGAGTTTTGTTATTTAGTAGGTTTTTATGTACTTGTTTGTGGTATGAAATTTGGTTTATCATTGAATGAGATATAGATGACTTTGACTTATAGTTCTAAATATCTTAATTATGTCAATGGGTTATTTCATTGATGCTCTTTGAAACAATTAGGTTCTCTTTACTTTTTATGTGCGAATATTTACACATATATTTTTAATATAATAATAATTTACTTCTAAACATATTACATAATTTGTATTAGTTACAATAATGTATGGAGCGAAGTATTCATATTTTTATGTTAACTTATTATATTTGTTACTAGTACATAATTAATTTAGGTTAAATATCAAACTTCTAACATGAATTTTAAATTTCAATAACAATATCTAAACCATTCAATTAAATATTCCAACTTTATTTAATTAAGTTATTTGTTTTATGTTCCCATACCAAATCAAGTTGATCAAGAATTTTCCCTCTCGTGTTCTTAAGTGCTTCTTTGAATTCTCTTCTAACATATATGATTACAAACCAAAAAAATGGATGTTCAGTTAATGAATAAGTTTGATCTTAAGTCGTAAACCTTAACCCATAACTTGTGATGTAGCTCCCGTGAAGCTTATCGTTGAAAAATATCACAGGCCTATGAGTCATAACAAGAGCTTGTCTTCTTGATTCACATGAGTAAACTTTCGTGATTAATTCAATTGGTTCATATTTAGGGATGTTATGTCAAGTTTAGATGTTCTGTAAGCATTGGTGAACATGAAGTATACTAACTATGGAATTATTGTTTGAAATCAACAGTTTTGCAGAAATGAGTAATGTTGATAGATCTTAGATGTATAGACAATTAACACCTGATGGTTTCATTAATCCTGAATTTGTTGAAGGAGTTGAATCATTTATTCATTATGCATGTTCTCAACCTGCATATATGGATGGCCCAAAGATCAGATGTCTATGTAAAAAGTGCAAACACATTCGTTTCCTTCCTATTGATGAATTTAATGGGCATTTGTTGAGAAAAGGGTTTGTCCCCAATTATTTTGAGTGCGCACGACATGGAAAACCATTGATTTGTAGCACCTTAAGGGTAATCAAGTAAAATTGTCTATGAACTTAAATGAGATTGAAGAGGGGATTAGATATAGAACAAATTATATAGATGGAAATGAAAATACTTACATGCAAATGTTTATGATGCAACCGATTATACGTTTAAGGACAATATGGAAAATCTTGAAGAAGAACCAAACGCATATGCAAAACAAATTTTTGACTTACTACAGTCAACTGACCAAGAATTATGGTCAAATTGTGAGACAATGACTCAATTGTCTTCTATTGCTCGAATTTTGAACATAAAGTCTAAAGATCATATTTCGGACCGTAGTTTTGATAAAATTCTTGAATGGTATAATAAATCATTACCTCCTGATCATACAATGGTTGATAGTTTTTACAATATAAAGAGACTTATTAGGGGTCTTGGTTTGCCTGTTGAAAATATTGATTATTGCAAATTGAGATGTATGTTGTATTGAGGAGATAATGTGGAATTACAAGAATGCAAATTTTGTGGTCAACCTAGGTTCAAGCCTATAAAGTGTTCTATGAAACATAGATTGGTACCCTGGAAGCGGATGTATTATTTCCCCTAACTCCGAGACTTCAAAGACTATATGCTTATGATGTTACTGCATCTTACATGAGATGGCATAATAAACATGAACATGAAGATGGAATAATGAGTCATCCATCAGATGCACTGATATCGAAATATTTCAATGACACCCATTTTGAGTTTGCAGCTGAAAGTCGAAATGTTAAGTTGGGATTGTCGATAGATGGATTCCAACCTTTTGGTCAATCTGATCGGCAATATTCATCATGGCCAATCATAATTACTTCTTATAATTTGCCTCCATGAATGTGTATGAAAGATGCATATATGTTCTTGACAGCGATTGTGCCAGAGCCTAAAAATCTGAAACATAAAATTGCCTAAAAATCTGAATCATAAAATTGATGTATTCTTACAACTATTGATATCTGAATTAAATCATCTTTGGGAATATGGTATTCAGACATATGATGTGTCTCTGAAACAAAATTTTGTGTTGAGAGAGGCTTTGATATGGACCATTAGTGAATTTTTGGCATATGTCATATTGTCTGGATTGAGAACAATAGGAAAATTGGCTTGTCCTTATTGTGGTAATGACTCTGATGCGTTTTATCTTCCAAATGGGGGAAAAATGTGTTGGTTTGACAATCACATGAAATTTCTTCCTCCAGATCATCTATTTAGATGCAATAAACAAAAGTTCATTAACAACAGGATGGTAAAAACACCTCCTCCCCCTCCCAAAGCTGGTGAAGAGATTTTGCAAGAGGTTGAGGAATTAGGCTTGCTGAAAGTTACAGAATTTGAAACTGATGAAGTAAATACAAGCATTTGTAAAAACTTTGGTTGGAGAAAATGAAGCATCTATTGGGATTTGCCATATTAGAAAACTAATTTCATACGTTATAATCTAGATGTGATGCATATTGAAAAAAATATTTTTGTCAATTTGTTCAATACCATAATGAACATTGAAGGGAGGACAAAAGATAATGTAAAATCACGAGGAGTAGCACCTCAGAGCACTCGTAGTCCCCAGGACATTAGGATTATTATAGTCATTTGCTTTGAATTACAAAGACTTACTATGTACACTATAATGTTTTTATTATCAATTAAGATAATTTTAACTTTATATCATCAATCAACTTTCTGTTTAAACAAATTAAATATATAAACAAATCAATTATACACAGATAATTCATAACTGTTGAAATTATGGATTAATCATAAGATCTTAAAATAAAATTTAATGTCGGAATTTTTTTAAAAAAATCTTAATAGTCTTTATTGATGGAAAACTGAAGTCCATCGACACTATGCATTATATTTACCAATGGACCACCATGAACTGTTGGTAAAATGTTTGATATTTACCGATGGTTAATCTACGTTTCGTTGGTAATATTGCAAATTGTCAGGGTTTTCTGAACTACGATTTACCGATAGAATAACCACTACCGTTGAAAAAAATTCGACGGAAACTTTAGTCTGTAGGTAATTTTACCAAAGCTTTGCAACAAATCTATCTGCAAATTTGCCGACGGTTATATCCGTTCGTCGATATATTTACCGACGAATACATAATATGTTCGTTCTTAAATTTACCTACGGTCGTTTTATCAATGTCGTTGTCCATCAGTTGATTCCGTCGATAATATAAATTTCTAATGAAATCCAAACGTTTTTCGTTGGTAATTTCCTTCGCTAACCTACAGTTGTCTTGTAGTGATCTATTAGGTTTATTTTATTTTAAATTATTATTATTTAGTATGTATGTGCATTTTTTCTCCGTCATGTAGGTTTATAAAAAATAACCTCTTTATCAATTAGAAGTAAGGCTGCATACTACAGAACCTCCCCAAATCTGTGTTTCAGCAGGACTTTTTTTTAAATTTTAAATTTCATTAATAGAGAGGAGGACCAAAAATGTAGGTGATGTAATCTAAATCACTTACATCATATGGTTACAAGGATAAAACGACGACGTACATCCATCTCTGCCCCCTACACCCGTCTAAGCAGGAAATGACACCTTTCTCTTGGCAACCGACATCGTTCTCTTTGCAGCCTTCACCGTTGTCATTTTGTAAAAGGAGAAAAGCTACTCCCCCTCACTCATTAAAACATCCATCGTATACCAAATTAGGGTATAAAGAGAGATGTTTCAATAACATCTCTTTGACAATCCAAGAAGCCAGTGGTAAAGAAACTTCTGCCTAATTGCATGGGTCTTGCTCTTCGCCCTTTTTTAGTTGATTCTTGTATGAAGGATTAGTTTTTTAATATGTAGGACTCGTTATATTGGGAACATTCGTAGCACGGTTCATCTCAAGGTAACACTCATTCGTTCCTCCTATCCTTATAATTTGATTTTATCTCGTTTAAACCCTTCGATTTTTGTTATTCTCCATCTTTGTTTCATCTCTCTATCGATAACTCTACCTTCTAGGAACACTCTGATATGCAACATTATGTTGTCGAAGATGGATAAGAGGTGAGATGGGAAGGGATCTGTCAAAGAAGATCCTTCTATTCCTCTCTTCCTTTATGTTCTTAACTAGGTAAGTCAGCACAATTTTATAGATCCATGCCCTATTGCTATTATGTGTTTTTATCCATTGCAGTCCCATAGCTTCCTTCGATTCTTTCCCTTATGTTACTTGTGTATTGACACATAAAAAACATATGCTCGATAGATTCACTGTCTATTTACGTGAGTCTATTATTGGGTGGTTGTTGTTGTTAATTAGGATTGATAATTAAATCTAAGTTTGACTCAACATGACCTAAGGTTAACAATTAAAATTCGAGATGTTGAACTTCAAGCGAAGCTTAAATTTGGAAGAGTGAATTTAATTTAATTTTGAGTCAAAATAAAGTTGTTCTATTTAATAGCTAAAAAATAATTAACTTTTAATATATTAATATTATGGGTTACAAATCTTAAGCTTTTCTCAATTATTCAATTATAACTAAAACTTTAAAAGTGACAATTAAATATTTGAACTTTCAACTTTTCTTATACATAGTTTGATGTTAGTATCTCGATTAACGAAACTGACGTGGCAAGCCACGTTACGTGTGATTAATGACACTTAAGGTGTTAGGTGTTGTGGATTTATATGTCATCAATAATAATTGTGTGTTTGCCTATGGCTTCTCCCTAAATCTCTCTACCCCTGAAAGATTGAGTCTTCATTAAGTTTACTTATGACACACAAAGGTACAAGTATACTCTGCACTTGCCTTTCTATAAAGATCAAGTGCATCAGAAAGTATCAGACCTATGATCTTGTTTGAGTTATAAGTTATACGGGGAAGATTGGTTAACTTAGATCCCTACGAGCCAAGCCTTATGAGTTTACACCCGTTGAAGAGAAAGGGCTTGTGTCTCAGCTAGCATATTTAGGGTTTTAGTTATCAGTTTTTCTTTGTGCATTTTAGAGCTCTTATAAAGGTCTGCTTTATAATATTGTCGTTGGTCTCTGGTTACCCCGTAACCTTCTAGCTAGGGTATCCCTATGGTATTAAATAGTTACAAAAGCCTACATCTCTTTTGTTCCTTTACTCTCTCTAACTGCACCACTTCACATAAAAAGTAGATGCTGTTGCTGTTGGTTTCACCTTTGGTAATCTGTCTCTCCCTCTTAGAGTACCAGTCGTTAGAGGTGTAGCACCCATTGTCTTAGTTTTCTTCAGTGGTCGTCCACGAGCCCTCCCTATCTCACATGAGCTAGGAATTTTGTGGTAGTTAATTAACATATTACTTATAGAGTACCTTGGAAAAATGGAGGCAAAGTGTCAATTTGTCATTCTTACTGCGGTGTTTTAACACCACCTATTCCGTTGTGGACTATAACTATTAAATAATTACAAAAGCTTAAATCTCTTTTGTTCCTTTACTGTCTTTGATTGCACCACCTCACTTAAAAAGCAACTGGCGTTGTTGCTGGTTTCACCTTTGGTGTCTATCTCTCCCTCTCGGAGCACCGGTCGTTGTAGGTGTAGCACGTACTGTCTTAGTTTTCTTCAGTGGTCGTCCATGAGCCCTCCCCATCCTACATGAGTTAGGAATTTTGTGATAGTTAATTAACATATTGCTTGTAGAGTACCTTAGAATAGGTAGGCAAAGTGTGTTGATTTGTTATTGCTGCTACGGTGGTTTTAACATCGCCTATTTCATTGTGGGCTGAAGAGGGTTGATGAAATTTTGATTGTGACCATGGGTTGAGAACTTTTTTTAGAGAAAAAGTAAGTTAGTAAGAGAAAAGAAAATGGAAAATAATAAAATTGAGATTGTGTTGGAATGAGTGAGTGAGTGAAGAAAAAAAGAGACTTTAACTACAACATCAAAATCACCATTAACAAGATAAAAATCAATTAACTTAGGCTATGTTTAGTTAGGTGGTTATTAATGGAATGGAATGAAATGTAATGTTATTTCATCGTTTAGGATGAGGGTTTCTAATAGAATGAAATGGAATAGAATAGAAGGAGAAGGTTTAATATTACATTCCATTCTATTCTAAACAGTAAAAATACATTACCTCCAATTTAAAGGTTTTATGATGGAATATAAAATGATAAACAATATTTCACTATATTGTATTATAAACCCTTCTTCTAAACAACATTTCACTATATTATATTATGAATCATTTCATCCCTCCCAAATAACAATTTTCTAATATTACATTCCATTTCATTTCATTAAAAACTTTACGTCCAACTAATCATAACCTTAGGGTTTTTGGGTGGGTCATAGAAGATGGGAGAAGGTTATTTTAGCGATTTTTGTTGCTGAATTTAATTTAATTTAAATGTGATGTGAATTTTCCATGATATATGGCATCCTAAGTTTACCACAACATAGCTTATATGGCTTGTCACGTTAGCTCCGTTCGCGGAGACACTAACATCAGATTATATTTGAAAAAAAATGAAAGTGTAAGTATTTAATTGTCACTTTTTAAAGTTCAGGCTATAATTGTAAAATTACGAAAAAAATTTCATTTTTTAATAATTAACTCTGATATTGTTTTACCTTAAACTTGGTAGAATTTTAATTTTTAAATTAAAAAATTGGGTATGACTTTTTTCTAGATTAATGTTTGGCTAGGCTTAGAAACTCCTAGCATTAATTGGTTAACTTGGTTGGCTTACATGCTAATCACCTGAATAGTCTTCCTGCTAGATAAATCAACCCTGGCTGCCAACGCAGCTCGTACATTTGTACTATTTGGAAATTTTTATTTTAAAAATTTTATTAAAAATAAAAATAAATAAAAAATGTGTCACAATAATTCAAAATAAAATGTGTCTTTTGTGTCACGCCAGTGACACATTTTCTTTCTTTTTATTATTTTCATTACCTTCTTATTTTATTTTTATTTTAATATATAAAATTTTAATTAAAATTATTAAAACTAAAATAAAAACAAAATGTGGACACATTTTTCTTTTATTATTATTATTATTATTATTATTATTATTATTATTATTATTATTATAAATAAAATCTATTAGATAAAAATTAAAATTTTATTAAAATTGTTTAATTAATTTACAAATTACAGAAATATTATATTAATTTAAAAATTGATTATTTTTTATTCCTATTATATTAGCACGCATACATATTAATGCAATATTAAGCATTTTGTATATTTATAATAAAGTTTTTTTAGAGAATGATTGTAAAATGCAAATAAATTATACAATACACTATATACGTAGAATTATTTTTTTATTTCAACAACTTATTTAAATTGATTAATTTACTAAAATTATTTAATTAATTTATAAATTATAGAAAATATTAAATTAAATTAAAATTTTGATCAATTTTATTATTGTATGTTTTATGTTTTTAATTAGATTTATAAACTTATTTTTTGTAAAGATAAATATCTAAATTCTAAATTCTTATGAAAATATTCAAAAAAATACTAAGATATAATACTCACGTGCTTATAATTTTTTTAAAGTCATACCTTTATAAGTTATTTTATATATAAATAGCTAATTTTATCAAACATCTTTAATAAACAATTGATGTTATTCGCTGATCAAATCAACTGATAGAATCAACTATGAGCTAATGCAATCAGCTAATTGTCAAATAGGCCCTAAACATGGTCTATTTGACAATCAGCTGATTGCAATAACCCATAGTTGATTCTATCAACGGTTAGCTGATAGTTGATTCTATCAGTTGATTTGACTAGTGAATAACATCAGTTGTTTATTAAAGATGTTTAATAAATCAGCTGTTTATTAAAGATATTTGATAAAATTAGTTGTTTAGTATTTATGTATAAAATTCTATAATATACAAATTAATTAAACAATTTAGTAAATTAATCAATTAAAATAAGGTTTTGAAATCAAAATAAATTATTCCACATATATAGTATATTGTATACTTTATTTGCATTTCACAAGCATTTTTTGTAAAAAAAACTTTATCACACAAGATGTTTAATATTGGATTAATACGCATGCGGACTAATAAAATAATAAAAAAAATTAATCAAAATTTTAAATTTAATTTAATATTTTTCTATAATTTATTTATTTATTAATTAATTTTAATAAATTAATTTTTAAAATTTTTTAAAATTAAAATTTCTATCTTATAAATTTTAATTAAAAATAAAATTAAAATAATTAAAAAACAGAAAATATGTGTTACAGGTGTTACAAATTCCAACTAATTTTGTTTTTTTCGTTTTCGTTTTATTTTTATTTTTATTTATTATTTTTATTTTTATAAAATTAATAGGGGCATAATTAAAATAAAATTTTAATTTAATTTTTTATAAACTAATAGTATACTTAAAATTAACATAATAAAAAATTTTAAAAAGTCACGGGCATTACTTAAATGCATATCTGTGACAATTATTAATGACTAGTAATAGCTTAAAATTTATACGGAAACACCAACATTTTTAATTTAACAGAGTTAGACCGAGAATTTGGACTCAAGTCTATAAGCAATTCAAAGATGGTGGCTGTCAAGCACACAAAGTGGGGCCAAGTGCTCCTGAAGATACACAGACACTGAAACTCCAAAGTGGGGCCAAGAGTTCAGTTATGTTTTAAGTTTAGGGCCCAAAAAGAAGAGATCAAGCCCTAGTTCTTATCACCCTTATTAAGAGCCTCTTAGTTTCAGCTTTTGGAAGCTGAAAAAGCACTTTTTTCTCACCGTAAAAGCTTTTTTAAAGAAAAAATGAGTGTTTGGCTATAAACGTCAAAAACACTTTTTTGAGAAGAAATAGCTTTTTTAAAAGCTAAAATACAACTTTTTCAAAAGCTCAAATTTAGAGCTTTTCAGAAAAACCCAAATTTGAGCTTTCTCGCGTAAACAAATTTTTGTCACTTGCGATATATATCAAGTGACTCTTCTGTTTCTTATCTCTGGACTATTATGTTTCGTACCTGTTTTTGGAATGTTCTCATACGTAAATCCTTTTTCCGGAATTTCTCAAATATTATGTTTCCTCCTCTAGACGTTGTGAAGGTCGTCTGCATTCAACGCAGACAAAGGTCCCATTCAAGATCGCACATTTATGCAGACCTACACTTGTAGTTTTCTTTTCGTCCACTGAACTCGGTCCCTTGTACAGTCGCAAGCCTCATGGAGAGCCGTAAGGTGGTCATTTTTTGATCTTCTTATGGTGTGGCAATGGAAAATGATGCATGAGTACATTTTTGTGCCATTTGGTGCTTTAGAGAAATGAAAGTGAAAACACGCTGAAAGGTGGCACCGTTATGGGTTAGAGAAAAGACAGCTGGAATATACAATTGGTTTAGGCCTTCATACGTGTTTCCGATTACTAGCAGCATGTTAACTTTTACCCTCTCATCTTTGGATTCTTGATTTTCTCTCTAGGCTTGCTATCCATGCCAGCTATAAGATACGCAAATAGAAAATGTTCATGGAGACTTATTTATTTATGGACTTCTACTCCTTGCATACTCTATTTTGTGATCTCCTACTTCTTTGTAACTGAATCACCCAGATGGCTTTTCATACATGGTCGTAGATGTGAAGCTCTGATGGTACTAAAGAAGCTTACGTCAGTAAACAATGGAAACTTAAACTCTTACCTAGTTTCACTTCAGTACAAGCATCACCATCTACTGATGATCTTCATTTGTCCGTGAAGAACTTGTTCATTAAAAAATGGGCTCTTAGGAGGTTATTGGCGATTATGGTCCTAGCTTTTGGTGTTGGCATGGTGTACTATGGCCTACTCTTGGGGCTAGGGCAGCTAGATTTCAATCTCTACTTGAGTGCTGCACTCAATTGCCCATTGGATTTCCCTGCACATTTTCTTTCCTTGATCTTATTAGAGAGGTCCAGTAGGAGAAGTTCAATACTAGCAATTTAAGAAGAAGAAACATCTCTTTAAATTATGTTCTACAAGATGGTTATCTAAAATTTCCTATAAGATAGTTATCTTTTTAATAGATAATCGTAAATATAATATATTGTATTTTGCATATTATTTAGTATACTTTAAATATTAAAATATAATTAAAATTAATAAAAGTGCTTTTTATTTTTATGTTGCCAAACAGTCTACTGTATAAAGCTCTTTTAAAAAAGCTTTTTTTTAATTGACAGCCAAACAGTCAACCGGCTTTTTAAAAAAGCTCTTCTCAGAAAAGCTCTACTGACAAAAGCTCTACTTATATAAGCTCATCCAAATAGGCACTAAGTCACCTTTTTGGGGAAATCTTTACGGGGTAGCTAAAATGTCGAAGGATGGTTACCATTAAGATCTCCTTGAATTTTAAGTTCAAACATCACACTGAAAGTCCAGTGTCTTACCATTTTAAGCACCGTTTTAACATTGAATTAGTATGCTAGATTAGCAAATGCAACACACTCTCAAAGGTATATTCTCTACACTATTGAAGAGAAAGGATTTAAGCTTTTTTTACCAGTCAAAAGAACATCATCTAAAAATATGTGTTCAATGTGTTTCAGATTTGGGTATGACGAGACACGTAAACACCCAATAATTACCTAGGAATTGCAAAATTTTGCATTTCTTAGATCATTGGAAGTTTTGTGTTACAGAAAATATATGAATCATTCACAAGTCCGGAAGATTCGAGGTGTTCGCAAGTGTAACTATTAGACAATTTAATGGATCGATTAATTTTGTCATACCTATATCTATGATAGCTTTGTAAAGATTTAATTCCCTCTTTTCTTCTTCTTGATTTGTATCTTCAATGATTCATATTACACATTTACATGTTTCTAAAACTTATATATTCTTTCACCAACCATCATGTTGGTTCATTTTTAAAAGGAGAGGGAAAGGGTCTTTGACCCATTTGAGATCCCTTTATTTAATACCCAATAACCACTATCTTGAGTTCTTTTCATGAGACTTAAACTATAAGTCACATTGGTCATTAAATATTCTAACAATCTCCCACTTGGCCCATGTTACGACTTAGTGATTCAATAATAAAACTTTAAGTGCACACAATACATGGAATCGATCAAGTCATTCTTAATTGAATTAAGATGATAGTATCATGGCGGTCACAAGTTATATAACATGATTCCTTACATGTATCACATAATCAACTCAATTCAACAAATTTTAAGTGGGTAATTCTGTAATTGTTATCTCACAAAATAATTATTGTATACAATATAATATGGATAACAAGTAAATGAACAAAAACATATGACTGTAATTGAATTCACAAGTGTCATAACAATTCGAGCAAGACAATTATATGTATATATACATGTTAGAACACTATGCTAACAAGGACTTATTTATAAGGCCCGTCCATTCAACATACCAATAAATGCTTTGAGCGGTAAGCCTTCAGTTAACGGATCCGCTATCATGAGATCGGTACCAATATGCTTAATCGACACTTTATGTTTTTGCACTTCTTCTTTCCCAGACAAATACTTCAAATTCATGTGTTTCGCACCCTTTGAATACTTGTCATTCTTAGAGAAGAAAATGGTTGTGAAATTATCACGATAAATTCTTAACAGTCTAGTAATACTGTTGACAATACCAAGACCTAAGATAAAGTTTTGCAACCACAATCCATGAACCGTGGCCTCAAAGCACGCCACAAATTCAGCCTCTATAGTGAAAGTAGCAATGTCGAACTGCTTTCCACTTTTTCAGGAAACTGCTCCTCTAGCTAAAAGGAACATATCACCGAATGTAGATTTCCATGAGTCTACACAACCAACATAGTTTGAATCTGGGTAACCTATCAGTTTGAGATGGATTGATATTCTAGATGTGAGCATATAGTCCTTTGTGCCTTGTAAATATATAAGAACTTTCTTTGCAGCTTTCTAGTGGTCTATTCTATGATTGCTTTGATATCGGCTTAGCATTCCGACAGCAAAACTGATATCTGGCCGAGTGCATATTTGAGCATACAATAAGCCCCCAACTACTGACTCATAAAGAATATACTCCATTTCCTTACGTTCCAAATCGTTTCGTGGATATTGCATTTGACTAAATTTGCCCCCTTTCTGAATTGGAACTATCTCTGCAGAGTATTTTTCTATTTGAAATCTTTCTAATACTTTCTCGATATAACCTTTCTGAGACAGTCCTAACAATCCTTGTGATCTATCATGGAATAATTCAATTCCTATCACATAGGATGCCTCACCCATATCTTTCATTTTGAAATTATTAGAGAGAAAATTCTTTACATCATGTAACAAAACCATATTATTAGCAACAAGAAGGATATCATCAATATATAGGACTAATATAATGAACTTGCTCCCACTAACCTTCATATAGATACATCGATCAATGATGTTTTCTATAAAACCGTAAGACATAATGATATCATTAAACTTAAGATACCATAGTCGGGGATCTCAATTGTTCAGTCCATATATTGGCTTCTTCAATTTACACACTAATTGTTCCTTTCCTGTGGTCACGAAATCTTCCGGTTGATCTATATAAACTTCTTCTTCCAAGTCACCTTTCAGAAAAAAGTGATTTTGACATCCATTTGGTGAAGCTCTAAATCATAATGAGCCACTATGGCCATAATAATTCTTAAAGAGTCCTTTGAAACTGGAGAGAAGGTCTCTTTATAGTCAATGCCATCTTTTTGAGTGTAACATTTGGCAACAAGTCTGGCTTTATACCTTTTAATGTTGCCTTGTGAGTCACGTTTGGTCTTAAAAAACATTTACAACCCACTTGCTTTGCACCTTCTGGCAACTTAACTAATTCCCAGACATTGTTGTCATCCATTGATTTCAACTCTTCTTTCATAGCATTGAACTATTTTTCAAAATTGCTACATTTTATGGCTTTTTTGAATGAGACTAGATCCTGATCAATGCTCAAGTCACACTCATAGTCAAATGAGTAAACTTCATAATCACTCAAAATAGCTGATCTTTTCTGCCTTATAGACCTTCGTAATGCTACTTCTTGTGGCATCACTTGATCATTTGTAACTTGAAAATCATTAGCTGGTTCTTCGTTAATATGTTCAATTTGGGGAATTGGAACATTAATTGTTTGTTTCGGTATATTGCATATCGGTGATGCAACAAAAGGAATAACAATCGGTGGGATCACATTTGTTATAGTAGTTTCTACTTGACTCTCGTGAATATCCACTTTTCGCAATTCTTCATTTCCACTGATTGGACCATCCTCAATGAACTGAGCGTTACCAAACTCAACTATTGTCATACTATGATTAGGATAATAGCATCTATACCCCTTCTACTTTTCAGGATAGCCGATGAAATAACCACTAACAGTGCTCATATCAAGCTTCTTTTCATGTGGATTATACAGCTTTACTCCTGCTGGACAACCCCAAATGTGAAGATGTCGTAAACTAGGTTTTCTTCTTGTCCACAGTTCATAAGGTGTCTTAGGAACTGCCTTACTAGGAATCCTATTAAGCAGATATGCAGCGGTCTTTAATGCATGCATCCACAATGATGAAGGTACAGTACTATAACTTAACATACTCCTAACCATATATATAAGAGTACGATTCTGCCTTTTAGCTACATCATTTTGTTGCGGTGAACCAGGCATTGTGTATTGTGCACATATGCCTCGAATTGCAAGAAGCTTCGCAAATGGACCTAGACGTTGCCCACTTTCATCAAAATTTTCATAATATTTACTGCCTCTATCAAACCTCACTATCTTTATTTTTCTATCTAACTGCCTTTCTATCTTATTAATGAACACCTCTAGGATGTCCACAGACTGAGACTTCGCATGTAGTAGATAAATATAACCATATTGTGATAAGTCATCAATAAAGGTAATGAAATATTTTTTTCTGCCCCAAAAAGGAACGCCGAAAGGACCATAGATGTCAATGTGTATTAATTCAAGTAATTCGCATCTTCTTGTGGCTGGATTCCTTGATATATGTTTGGTTTGCTTACCTTTAATGCAATCCACACATATATTTCAGTCAAAAAAATCCAATTGAGGTAAGATTTCATTTTTTACTAACCTCTGTATCCTTTCCTTGAATATATGACCTAATCTTTTATGCCACAAAAAAGCAGAACATTCATGATGTGCACTACGTTTATTTCCTATAATATGGTCAACATGAAACAGAGATTCAGTAAAATCAACATCAAGATTGAAACGATATAAATAATCAATTAAAGTACCAGAACCATAATAGTACTTGTGCTTATATAAAGAAACATAAACTAAATTCCTAGCACAGTTAAGAACATAAAGACAATTTTTTAGGTCCAGGTCACACCCAGTGTTAAAGATTAATTTGTACATCCCAATGCCTTCTATTCATGTCTTCATTTTGTTCCCCATATACAATAATTTTTCAGTTCTGTTTATAGTATGGATTGAAAGAAATCCCTGTTTAAAATGTGACACATGAGTAGTTGCACCAGAATCTAACCACCAGGTATTATTAGACACTTCAATAAGATTTGATTCAAAATATACTGAGACATAGTATGTGCCTTTCTTTTCAAACCAAGCCTTTCTTTTAAGGAAATCCTTCTTAAAGTGACCAGGCATTTTGCAAAAATGACACCTCTTATCTTTATGGATTCGACCCTCAGATCAAGAACAATCGAAAAAAGCTAGACTAGTACGGTATCTTTTTGAATCCTTAATATATTGATACCCCCTTATTGACTATACATGCCATACTCTTCCTCAGATAAGCATAAGGACTTGGGAAGCCCTGGGTGTATAGCTGGACTGATAACAAAGATTCAGTTATTAACTTTGCTAAGAGCTTTGTCCTTATATTTGCCTTTCTTTTCTGGTTTGTCTTACTGCTACTAGCTCCTTGATGAAATATGAGATGAACGAAGTGTTCCTTCATTTTCTTCAATCTCCCTTCCTCCTGAACCAATATGGTCTTAATTTCTTGAAGGTTTTATTTTTTCTTAATGGTGTTATAATTCACCTGGAACTGGCCGAACTCAAGAGGAAGTGAGCTAATAATGGACTGTACAAGGAAAGACTCACTTACACCCATACCCATGGATTTCAACTTTGCAGCTAGATTTGACATATGTGTTACATGATCATAAATAGGTTGTGACTAGTTAAACTTTTTGATCGTTAGCTCACTCACTAAAGTCCCTACTATGGACTTGTCAGCTATATCAGATTGAGAGTATTCTTTAAGTTTCAACATGAATTCTTTTGCATTGTCCGTTTTAGGCATTAACGACTTTACATTTTTTGTGATCATCATTCACATCAAATTCAAGCTCAACCTGTTAGACCGTTCCCAAGCCTCATATTAAGACTTGTTAGCTTCAGAGCTAGTCTTAGTTATGGTTGTGGGCCTTGCGTCTGAGACTATGGCCAAATCCAATTCCATTAAATCCAGTTGAAACTGCATTTGTTCGGACCAATCAACATAGTTCAGACAATTGAACTTGATTAACCCATTTCCTAAAGCAAACAAATTAATAGATGCTGCAAACACAACATATATCTCACATTTTAATACTTTGAGTAAACCTAAATGGATTCAAACTAACTAATACACTTTAATTATGTATTTAAATTCTCCTTTGGGTGAAATTTAAATACATAGATGTAACCTATTATGATGCAAATATAGTTCACTATAATGGACAATCAATCATATTCTAGTCAACATGCATGTTATCTTTGGATATACAATCATATTAATCAAATATGTTGATAAAGTCCCTTTAATGTTATTAATTATAAGTAATGGTCTACCTTTGGGTGACCTCCTATCATTATAATTAATTATCTCAATTGTTTAGTTCAACCTTTATGTCATTTTAGCATCATATCATAATGAACAATTGAAACACTCACAATTAAATAATTAATATTTTCAAGCTAGGTCACTTTGGTGACTAACAAGCTTTTCATGCAATAAACATTTAATTGGACAATTATCATATATGATAAATTTTAATTTAATTAGTTTGATCACTTTGGTGATTAACAAACTATTCTAAACTGCCATAATGTCATGTATTGTAACATATAATAGGAAAATTTAATTCCAAGCATTGCATAATATAAATGGTCAAAGTATCAAGTAATACATAATATGAAACAAAAAATTATATTATGCATATCAAACATAGGTGCAATTTTTATGCTTATAAATCTAAATTAATTAATTGATTCATGCTTTAATTAATTTAAATTATCAATTAAGTAATCTAAATTAATTAATTGATTCCTTCATTAATTAATTTAAATTATCAATTAAGTAAATTATGAGTTATGACCTAAAATTAAAATACCTTAAGTAGGATCAATATTCAAACTCATAAAATTATTTTATTAAAAAGTCATAATAATAAAAAACAAAAAAATAAAATATATATATATTAAAGCGATGAGCGCATGCACAGCACACGCACGCGCTGGTCCAGCGTGGCAAGTGAAGCGCGTGTGTTCCTCACTGACGTTGGTTTCGTTTCTGTTGTTGTTTTAAAAAAAAAACAAAATCTTCCTTCTTCTTTCTTTCATGGATTTTTCTGCAATTTCTATCAAGAATCCTCTCTTGGATTGAACCAACAATAACGTCATCCACCATTGTCTTCTTCATGGTCAATACACAACACAAACTCATGGAGTTTCTTACTCTAACCCATAACCATTACATATTAACACTGAAAGTTATATAAAGACTAGCCCTTTCGTTTTCGTTTCTGGAACTTTAAACAATCCATTCATCCATATTTTTGTTTTTGATTAAGTACTGCGAATGGATTTCAATTAACATTTGAAAATAACAAGAAGAAATCGTTGTCTATGTATCTATGTTTATTTCGTACAAAACAAACAAAAAAACACTCTCATGAAAAACCGAATAAGGCAACACTCTATCCATACAAAAACAAAAAGAAAAACAGTCATATAGAAACAATACACGGTATAAAACGAATCATGCAACACCGTGGCTCTGATAACAATTATTAAACAATTTAATGGATTGATTGATTGTCGTACCTATATCCATGATAGTTTTGTAAGGATTTAATTCCCTCTCTTCTTCTTATTTGATTTGTATCTTCAATTGTTCATATTACACATTTACAAGTTTTTAAAACTTATATATCCTTTCACCCGCTGTCATGTTGGTTTATTTTAAAAGAGAGAAGAAAAAAGTTTTTGATCCATTTAAAATTCCCTTATTTAATACCCAATAACTATCATCTTGGGTTCTTTTCATGGGATTCAAACTATAAGTCACATGAGCCATTAAATATTTTATCAGTAACATGACAATTATATCATTTAGTAATTGCTCATCACAAAGAAAATTGGACCTAGAAGCATGGTCTGGACGAATTTGCATTAATCGACTACACGAGTTTACAAGTGATCATTGCTTTCCCCATGTAGCCATAGTCATGCTTCCACCTGGAGAACTCCGGAAGAATATTCCGATTAGCTACTTCACTGATTCTGCATATGTAGTTGAGGCCCACCAGAAGTTCTGTAATTACAGCTTCGGTCCTTGATTGGTCGGCAAAATGAAGTGTCTGCACAAGAAGCACATTTGTTCCAAGCTCCTCCTGCTTTCTCTCAAAATTACGTTCAGCTTGCCAGCGTATCGTGTTAAGTGATAGTGGCAACAACCAATCTAATATCCTTGCAAGAGCTACTCTCCACTCTGTTACAAGAGAATCGTTATAGATAGAAGGGGCAAGAGATTTGGCGTATATCTTGAGCCTGGACCTCAAAGAAGCTTTCAAAGTTCCTGGTAGCATATTGTACAGATCGCTTCGTGTATCTGTGTCAATTGGGTCAGGCGATGAAGCTAGTCTCTGGATTAACACAATCAAATTTGCATAGTGAAAGGCCAAAGCAGCATCACCAAGAGTAGAAAATGGGGCAACAAACATTCGTTTCGTCTCATTTAAGACAGCTAATTTACAGTAGATTCTGTTGCTAAAAGAAATAGATACCAAACTTGCATTTTCAGCTTCAAAGCTTTTGAAATAATCACCCAGGATCTTCATCGGACCGCTCACGGATGACTTGCATCGCCGCGCGAAAGTAAGATCCTTTTCACTAGCCATATATCCTTTGAAAGGTCCCACATGTGCCATCCGTTTGGTCTTCACGAGATTATTCTTCCCATTAAGTGTGGACAACTGCTGCAGAAGTTTTTGTTGCCTGTTGAATGCTGTAGCCGTCTCAGCCCTCAGTTCTGACATCAATCTTGACTTCCCAAGAGGTCCTGGAGTTGGAGGTAAACGATTCATAATGTACTCTGAAGGATGTACTGCAGTGTGCATAACAACAGAAAAAGAATGGGAACGAGAAAGAATGTCGGAATTCATCTGTTCGCATTTGTTGTTATGTTCTTCCACAAGTTTCAGGTGATTAATCTCAAAGGCATGTTTGATTCTCTCTAGTATTGTCAAAAGTGATCTTGCCAATAGTCGGACAACGTAATCATATGTTCGACCCCATGGAGACATCTCTTGCAGACATGTCACCGTCTGGCGATGGAGTATTAACCTCTGCTCAGCATCAAACAACTTCCGTCTATCTATGCAGTCATTGGCCTGCATTCTCCCAAATGTTTGTTCAAGCTCTGCAAGAAGTTCCAGCTCTTCAGATAATTGAAAGCTTATTGCTATAAATTTCTCCATTTTCTTAACTTTCCTCTCCATTTTCTTTACTCTATAACTCCACCCAGACCACTGAAGATGATTCTGAATTGGGTCATTCACAAAATCCCCAAAACGACGGAAAAAAGGGTCTATGCACTTTGTCCCATACATAGCCACTGATCTTGCCAGGAGTACCAAAGTCTCCATGATCTCGTTTAAAGCAAGTTCCATTAGGTAATTACTGTCATCTGAGACAAGCTTTTTAATCCCAACTGAATTTACGAACTCCTCCCTCAATCCGCACATCCCACTGTCACTCAGGTAATGCCATAAGTTAACGATCTTGGACATCAAGCTCACAACTTCAAATGCCATTATTCCAATATTCATCTTGGCTGGCTCTGGAGTGCCCTTCCCTGAATGCCTCCGCAGAACAGAAAACCTTGAGTCAGTCACCATGTCTTTCCTCATGGTGAATGACTTGTGAAAGCTGCATGTAAATACAAGAGATGGCTACAGAATCTGCAAAAAGGTTCAAAACAAAGTAGGAAGAATAGAGCATTAGGCATAATATCATTAAAGGAGTTGAATATCGCAAAATCATCTCTAGTGCTTGTAAAGTGTATGGCTACTTCGATACAAAAACTGTTTTTTCATTTCATTCATTCCATTCTTCTTCTTTTTGTTCTTTGATTTTTTGGCAACTACTCGACTAGGATTTGAAGTAGCAGCAATTCTATATAATGAAACAACTAAATCAAAACCACAAACCTCCAATAAAATTCAAGGACTTGCTATTGTTCTTGGCCTTTACTATCACCAACAGAACATAAATTGCTCAGTCCATGTCAGGAATCCAAAACTTGGAGAACCGAAGAACAGAAAACCAGCAAAACAGAGTTCTAGCCAACCCGGGAGTCCGAAATGGTCTCACTAATAGGCAGCGCGCTCAAGACTAGCGTGTAACATATAACAAGACTAGCTAGTACGAGTTATGAAGAATGAAGTTGCGTAAGATCGAACCTCCACAAGACTAGTGTCATCATATAACAAAACTGACGGGAGAGACTAGAACAATTTAACCGAAGAGTGTAACAAAAGGATAGAGACAATGAGGCAACGACAAACTGAAATTTCGAGTAGTTCAATGTCATATGCGTCAGGATCAGTTCGTGAGCTAATGGTTGACAGCAACAATTTTACATTATTCATTGACTAGCTTACAACTCTTCTCGTTCTGGATCTAGTCTTCCTCCTTTTCTTTTCTTTTGGACGTAACATGGAAATCGCATTTGTTTGATTCGAGCCGTTTGAGTGTGTTGTATACGTATTTGTTTCAAGCTTCTAGTTGAATTATGTGAATGAGTTATATATCAACTTTCTAACATTGAGTTTAAAGGTTAAGTTACTTTGGAACCTTATATTGGTATAGAGATTAAGACTTCAGCTCTTTCGAACTTGAACATAAAAAGCTAGAGATCACATACTTTTGGTCAAGCATTGAAGTCCAGAAAAAGAAAAGTTCTGAGCACACGAATTCAGTTGTTCATATCTGACGAGACACACTAAGATACTTTGTCTAATCTGAGGTGTCGGTTATAGGAGCTTGGGCGACATATATTAAGAAATAGTTATTGTGGTCAATGATCATAACAGAAACGTACGCTAGAGGAACTTCCATATCGATATTATAAAACTGAGGCAAGTTAGAGAATTTACAAGGATTATGCAAATCCAACCGTTGTGCAACAAATTCGGCATTTGCCGTTTCGATAGTAACTAGGGCACTTGGGCCATTTTGAGTTCGAGGGTCATAAATAAAACCCAATACTTATGTTCAAGGATAAGGCTAACCATACACCACCCAAATGCATAATCCGTGCGAAATCTATGTCGACTCTTTGAGCTGATGCCAAAAGAGCATAAGATCGTAAAGCCTGAAAGTTTAATTGAGATAACTTTTAACAAATGTTAAAGGTTTTAATCATATATGCATATTGACTAACGACAAATGAAAAGGAAAATTGGTTGGTGTATGGACTCTATCGATTCATTCCAACATTTGAAGTAATTATGATTGACAAATAAAATTGGTCATGCCATGGTTTTAATTATCTGCTTTATTGACAGTTGTCATCAACCTTTCAAAAGGCATCTACATATATAGATAATAATCCAACTTTAATGTTTCTCTTCTCTAGCATGTGGAAGAGATAATTGTTGGGGGCGTCCCGAATGATGATTCTTTGACCCAGGTACAAGTTACTTTCAAGCATGTCAATTAACAAGTTCCACAAGCAGTCAACAGAAATTACAAAACCACTTGTTACCTACAAATAGGCAATTATATTATTTATGCGTTGGGTGTTAGAAAATGCTTAACTCACTTCCAAAAGCTAGTTTAAGAGGGAGAGATTTGCATATTATTATAAACTTTTGAATGTCTTTGTAATTGTTCGATGTGAGATTCCTAACACACACCCCTCAGTCCAGATAGGACTGGACATCTGATAGATATATTGGGGCAAAGAGATGTAACCGGGCACGCCCCCTAACCATCGAGACAAATTAGCTTTGATACCATGTTAGAAAGTGTCTAACTCACCCCCAAAAGCTAACTCAAAAGAGAAAAATTTGCATATTATTATAAACTCTTAAATGTCTTTGTAATTGTCCAATACGAGATTCTTGACATTGAGCCTAGTTTTAGGGGGGCCTAAGTGCGAATTTATATAATGTGAAATGCCATATAAGAGGTTGGGAAAAGGTTGATGAACTGAGAGAACAAAAATAAAGCGGAGATTTGGAGCAGGTGTGACGGAGTCTTGAGCGAAATTAACCCACATGGGATTTAATTTAATTTAATTAACCTCAAAAAAGAGGAATTTATTCAATTAATTAATTATCAACTTTATCATCTTGACTTCATTTATATTTCTACTACTACTAAGTACTAAGCAAATATCTAGAATGGTCCCCCCCTCCCTATATCTCTATAGTTGTGCAGATCATAAAAACTCACACAGGTCCCTTTCTCTTTTTTCTTTTCTCGTCTCAATTTGGACTACAATAAGATGCTTTTTATTGGGACTTATACTATTTTAAAAAAAATTGGGTGGCAGGGAACTGTCAATATAATAATACACATTGTTTGAGAGGAAAATAACAATATAATACACATTGTGTTTGTAACTCTTTTACCCTTCACATGGGTGAATACCTCCTTTTCAATACTCCATCACTTTCTGTAATTTATTATTTTCATATGCTTTATTTATATCATAGGCCTGCAACTAAGGACAGACAAGCTTTTATAAGGCCAAAATATCATTTAAAATTAAATTATATACAAATAAATTACAAAATTTTCTTTTTCGAACTAGAGAAAAAAAAGTGGAGTTTTATTAAAACTCAAAGCCGGTGCTTTGTGTAGGAGTGGGCCTTTTCTTTTTCTTTCTTTGCTTTATTTAATTATTTAAATGCTAATAGTTGTTTTCAGATCAAAGTATAAACAATATTCCTTCTTATTTAAGCTACCTTACTTCAATTTTATTCATATGCCACAAGAGTTATTATAATCTTTGTTACAATTATAAAATTGTTTAGTATTACATCTTGTTTTGGGTAAACCACCGGTATCCGAATCCACTGGGCCGACTAATCCGGTTCGAGGCGTAGTCACAATTAAGGCTCCTTGCAGGTGTGTTTAGTAGAGATCGAACCCGAAAGTTCTTCCCACAAGCTCAGCCTGTGCAGTCAATTAAGCCACAACCCGTAGGTGTAGTATTACATCTTTTAGTATTACATCTACCGGATATGGAATCAGCGTGTATTAGATTAACTCCAATAAGTGCTACAAAGCTACCATCAGGTTACATTAAGAAGAAAAAGCTCACTCATCAGTTTATATTTATAATGGTTAATTAAAAGGATATCAAATTTTGCTCAATTTTATAATTATAGTCTGATCTTAAAAATTAGTAATTATCAAAAAATTTAAATTATATTCCAATGTTCATATTTTTGTTAACTTTAATAATGTGACTTGTTACATCATACAAAAAACCTAAACATTTGTGCACATTATACTTAATTAAACTAAGTTGTTTTGAAATTGAAATCTCCGAATCACTTCAAACCCTAAATTAGTTCGCTCTTGCATAAAAATAAAGAGAGCTTAAGGTGACAAATTGAAATTTCATTCAAATTGTTAGATATTTTCCTGTTGTTGTGACATAGTTTGATTTAGAGATTTTAATCATAGAACGATGTAGTTTAATTAAACTAAATTAGTTAAATTTAATCAAGTCTAACATGTATAAGCGTCTAGAATTTGTAACAAATCATGTCAGCAACGTTAATGAAAGTATTAATTTTAAGTTATAATTAAAAAATGAAAAGTTTCATTATTAAATTGCCAAGTTTTAAATTAAAGTTATAATTATAAGTAAAGTTTTTATCAACTTTATTTATATATATATAATTCATTAATAATCTTTCTTTATGTTTTGTCCCTTATCCCTTAGCATCTATAGGAATTGGACAACTTTCAATTCTTGCCTCTTTTCCTAGAAAAGGAAAGTAAAATTTTGAATTTGGGCCACTTGTTAATGACCATTATGACAACTGAAGAAAGAGTCAAATTAATGGCTTATATTGAACCTCGACAAAATAAAAGAAAACGAAAGAGCTTATGTTGTCATTTGCCGAGGAAATGGAAACCTTTTTTTTTCTATAAAAACACAAATTGTAACAATTTCGTGCATCTCCCGAAGAGCTGTGTTTTGAAAATCGAATCGTATCAACCGGTTTGATTGATAATCGATTGATTATTCAATTCGATTTATTTCTAAAAATTGATTCTTAATTAAATTAATAAGAACCAGTCAATTAATCAGTCGAATCGGTTCGATCTGATTATTAGTTCAATAAATTTTTTATTTTTAATTTTTTTTATATTTTTGTATTTTTAATATTATTAATATTACATATAATTAAATATAAATATTGCATAATTATAATATCACACTGATTCGACCGATGGTTAAATTGGTTAAACTAATAACTAGTAAAACTTTCGGTTCAATGATTAGCCTGAATTTTAAAACAATGCTGGAAAGTATTTTCTAAGTATAAGAGCGGTGGAAAATATTTAACTTTTGACGTGGTTTTAAAGGGGATGAGAAATTATTAGTTTCTGTGTACACCCAACATTTCAGTCCCAAGATCACCGCTACTTAATTCCTTATTTAATAGAAGTAAACGTGTTTGGTGGAGTTGTTTTAATTTTCCATCATCAATTTTGGGGAGGCGAAACAACTAACTCTTACCTATTGTACAACCACAATATTAATGTAAGATAACATCTGTCATTTTCTCAACTAATACCTCTTTTTCCCCATTTTTAATTAACCCTTCCTTTCTAAGTTAAATGACTTTTCAACATCCTTATTATCAAAAAATTACCTTAAACCCTAATCCTTCTTATACTACTGTCATTCCTCAAAGCATTCAATCTTGAGATGTGAAATGCCTCAAATTTTGTACAATCTTCACTGCACGTACAATACATAGTCATTTCAATTATGCTTCCTCACCTACCTTCAACCACATTATTCACCCTATAAGTTGAGAATTAATCAAAATTAGAGGGTTCCGGTTCACCATTAGAGCAGGAGCATATACTGGATACTAAGGACTGACGCAGGGAATCAGGAACCGTTTATACTTTAGCGTATGGTTTTTGCGTGTGATGTACAGTCCGGGCCGTCAACGGTCTCACCGACAGCTTTTATGAGACGGTTTGCTTTTTGCAGGACGGGGAATTGGATTTTTGTCATTCTTTTTTAGTTCTAATTAGTAATTAGTAATTACCATTCCTTCTCTGAAAAAAAACATATATATATGAGAAAAATAATATATTAATGTGTTAAAAGAAGAGCTTAATTAATGAAGGGTGCCCTGCCCCAACGACCTTTATTAACTTGCAATTCCAGATTACAATAATGTTAAGTAACGTAAGTTTGGGATTTCTACTTTTTCTGGCTTACTATTATTAAAATAAGAGAAAAGTAAAAGCATTATTTTATGGCGGGTTTCTTGCGGTAACAGCACATCACTATTTTGACTGGAAGCTTGCTATTTTATTTTATTTCTTCTCAAAAATATCTGCTTATTTCAAGATTGCCTTGAATTATGAATTCCTCTCCCTTTTACTAAACTGCCCCTTATTACGCCAACACAGACTACATTAGACTACCCTCCACTTTCAATATATTAATCCGCAGAATGTGAATCTCCTTTTTTTTCTAAATTAAAAAAGGTGAAATAGGATGTTTCCACTTTTTGAGTTTGGGGTAATATAGTCATTGTGAGCAAAAGATTGTGGAGTCCAGACAAGACAAAGACCAAAGTTTTCCCAGGCCCTATTTCTTCCCCCATTAATACAACAAGCTCTAAACTTAAAAAAGGAGAGGAAGAAGAGAAAATAAATTACGCATTACAACTTCGACTCTGGCGCCATTTTGCAAGTGTCTCTCTCTCTGTTCAAACTCTACTTCACTTTACTTGTCTTCGCTTCAAGTTCTACTGAACACCAACGCTCTCTTTTTCTCTACAACTTCGCTAACACAGGTTTGATGGAGGAAAAGGAGAGCACTCTTTCGGGGTCGCTGGGGAACAACTCGGAGGCCGACTCGCCAACGCCGGTGAGCAGCGTGGCAGTGATGGCGACTGGTCCTCCGCAAGTGAACATGAACGTAGCTGCTTCTGCTGCTGCTGCAGAGAACATAACCGGTAATAGTGCAGCAACGCCGGCGACTATAGGAAGCGGAAGTGGTGGTGGTGGTAGTAGTGTGGATTTGTTTGGGAAAAAGAAGAGAGGAAGGCCGAGGAAGTATGATGCGGACGGTAACCTTAGGGTTCCGGCGACGTTACAGCAAGCTAGAGTGGTAAGTTCGCCGGCGGGGTTCTCTTTTTCGCCGTCGTCTCCGCTGTCCGACCAGTCTTTCTCGTCGTCAAAAAGAGGTCGTGGTCGGCCTCCGGGTTCCGGCAACTGGCAGCTTCTTGCTTCTTTAGGTGAGTTTCAAGGAACCGTAATAATTTTTTTATTTTAGCTTTTATGTTTTGGGGGTTTCTGGAAAATGGAAAAAGTTAAAAAGATTGTTGGGTGATGAAAAAGTGATTTTATGAACTGTTAAGATTTGCTTTGTTTCGTGCCGTGCAAGTACTGCTTGATTGCTGAGAAAATGTGAACTGAAAATAGCCCAATGCCTAACTTTGAGGTCCTCTGGCGAGCTAATGCATATTTTAGTATAATAATCAATTTCCTTTTATGGAATGAAAGCGGTGCCGAAAGGTTCAAACTTATCATCCTTTTCTTATGTCCCATAATTTTATCACCAACCGACCTACCCTGATTTAATTATATTCTATTATAAGCAAAAAGAGAAATGTTCAGCATGCGAGTCTATTGGGTTTTTCTACTAGAGGGAATGAACAAATAATTTTTGTTTAAGCTCAAAAGTTATACAGAATTCCATAGCTAATTAAATTTCAATAAATTGAAACAAGTTTCGTCCTTTTTTCTGGCTTTAGATACATAAAATTAGGTTGTTAGGGTTTTGGTTTTGAAAGAAAACAAAGAGAGTTGGTCCCGAAACCTTTTTGTTAAGAACAAAAATAGACAAAGTACATTTTGAGGCTTGATTAGATTTGACTTATATGCTGTTTTTGTTTTGTGGAGGTGAGCTGTTTGCAAACACTGCAGGAGGGGACTTTACTCCTCACGTGGTAACTGTCAATACTGGAGAGGTAGTACATTGATATTTATGCTTCTTTTGCTTTGCCAATCTAGTGTCTTCAGTACTTGAGGTAGTGACAATTTAAGAACGCTTCACTTCATTTTGGTCACTTCACTGGTACTTGCAGGATGTTGCAGGCAAAATCCTCTCATTTTCTCAGAAGGGTCCTCGAGGAGTTTGTGTTCTCTCAGCCAATGGAGCTGTTTCTAATGTTACCATTCGCCAACCAGGCTCTTCTGGTGGTATCTTAACATACGAGGCATGGTTTTGAACTTTTAACTCTTTAATTTTGTTATGCATTCTCTCTTTACTAGCTCATTTGCAATTGCAAAAAAAATAGTAGAACAAATTTTCAGCTAAGAGCAGTTTTCAAATAACCACCAAGTACGAAACACATCAACTAACAGAACCGTTTGCTGAGAATGTTAATTCTTATACTTTTGCAGGGCCGATTTGAAATACTATCTCTATCTGGGTCATTCACAGTAACTGAAACTGGTGGTGTACGGAGTAGGACTGGTGGTTTAAGCGTTTCATTGGCTGGTCCTGATGGGCGGGTTATAGGTGGTGGTGTTGCCGGATTATTACTTGCTGCTAGTCCTATCCAAGTAAGCCCTCATCTTCATTTAATTTAATCATTAATCTATGGATCTAGAATTCTACAATTGAGTATTAATCTAGTTTTTACCATTGATGATTTTCAATTTCACTATTAAATTCACGTATGTTCGGCAAACGTTGACATTGGTTTCTGTCTGCATAGATTGTTATCGGTAGCTTCATGCCAAATGGCTTCAAAGTACAGAAAAGGAAGCATTATCGCGAGCATACAACGGCATCTGTAGTCTCCAGTCCCCCAGGTTATGTGACCTCTGCAAGCCCAATCTCACAGGCCCCTGCATCAGTAATAGACATGGGCATTCAACCTGCTTGTCCTCCATTACTAGTGCATAGTCATGGAGGAACAGACAGCAACATAAATGAAAAACAGCAAATACCAAGTGCGACGAACTTCAATAGTGTCTGTTTGAATGGAACAGAGCCTACATCGAATCAGAGACCTTCTCCTGACATCAATGTGTCTCTTCCTAGCGAAGAGGATGTGCAAGGTATGTTATTTGTCTAACAGGTTCTTGGTTCATTGGAAAAGAGGTTCCTGAGATGAAATCTGGTGCTTATTAGCTTGAAAGACAATCTCCATTTCAGGTATTATTAGGGTCCAAGGCTGACAAGGCAAATGAGTGACTAATTCTATTTGTGCAATTTGTTGTGGCATATCTGATTTTACTGACAAATTGTTATCCTGTCTGATAGCTAGATTTGTAGGACCTCAGGCTCAGCAGCCCCTTTTTATGCTGCGCAATCTTATTGTTGGAGCATTTTCTCCATGAGACTGATTAGAAATTATGTACTTTTATATTAGTTTATCTGGTTACTACTGTTTTTATTATATATGTTTATTCCATTCCTTCTCCACTTTGTTGGTTGTCGCTTATACTAACGATTTTTTCATTAGAATGGGATAGACCAATCAAGCGAAGACTTGTTGATCATCCACATGAAATTACTGTGTCTAAATAAGACCAGCATGCCTAAATACATAAAACAGACAAGATAATGAATGACTACACATAGTTAAACTTCATTTAAGCGTACGTTTTGGTAAGTGGAAAAAGGAAAAGTAGATAATATTAATTATAGTGATTGGGGTAAGACCACCTTACATTCATGGGTTTCTGCTTGTTTGCTCGTAATGGATTTGAAATCTGCAATAATTGCAACCCGAATGCATAGGCGTGATTGATTTTATTAATTTCATACCGAGTAGGTGTGATCAATATTATAAATACCGTAGCTGTACTGTTATTTGATTTGATTTTGGTATTGCAGCAATATTGGGTATTATTTTTTGTAATTTTTTAAATTTATAAAATAGTCAATTTTAAAAATATTTAAAATAGGTCTTTAATATTTGTATTTATAAATTTATATTACTTATTTCAAATAATAATAATAATAATAATTGATTTGTTTCTATTAATAATTTTTTACACATTTTATATATAAATAATAATTATAATTAATATGAAAAAAGTTAATCATTATACAAATCGTGCCCTAAATCCTATCTACAAACATGCACGTCAGATAAGTTAGATGGGAAGACTTCTTGAAGTCTCAGTTCCTTCTAAAACTCACTAGACAGGTACGTACGCTACGTGGGACTGAACTTTCTAGTTCAACTAGCATTCCAGCACCTTCTAGCACTCTTCAGCGGCTAAACCCAAACACGGTCCTTATATATAGTAACACTCTTCATCACATAGACGTTGACAGACTAGATTGTACAAGTGGATACGAAGCAAAATGAAGCCAATCGACGACGAGAAGAGGCCAGCAGTGATCAGAACGATGAGCCCCGACGAGGAACGCAAGAGGAGAGTGGGCAAGCGCGAGGTTGACACTAAAAATGTGGATACTATCAAGTACGTCGAGAAGAAGCTGATGGACAAGGGAGTTCTGCGCATGGACCGTCATCCTGTGGACGGCCGTGGCGGAATCGGCCGTCCTCCACCAAAGTCCGGTCACGGCGGGAAATTCACCTGGGAGGGGCCAGAACCCGAGGCGGAAAACGAGCTCGACGCGGTTCCGCCGGCTATTGACGAGAAAGATCCAAACTATATCGACGAGGAAGAGGAGGAGAGGATTGTGAGAGGCGAAGAGAGGGACGTTGACGGTTTGGTGGTTGGAGAAGTTGAGGTTGCGAAGGCTGTTGAGGCGAGAGAGGGTGTTGCTAGGGTTGAGGTTGATGCTCCATCAACGCTTGATCGGTAATTGACTATCCATTTTGTGGCTTTCTTTGCTTTGCATTGAAAGAAGTTCTGTCGTGTGTAAGTGTAATGTAGGGTGAAGATGTTTACTTGATTCCGTGCTTCTAATTAAGTGTTTGTTTTCTATATCAAATCTTCTGTTTGATCTCTCATTTACTCGTAAAGAGATTCAAATAATTGCTTAGAGTTGCTTAACTATTTTATAAATCGGTAATGAATATAATATAATATTAAATAGAATGAAAAAGTATTTTCTGTGGAGGTTAATTCAAAGATGCAATAGATCAATATTCAGGCTCTGATTATTCAGTTCATAATCAAACACAAGGACATCGAGCCCAAGTTGTCCAAAGATCAAGTATCTGGCTCAGTCAGTTCCACAACTTCCAAAGCACACTCTTTCAAAATGATAGACCGAACCGAATGAAGCGGAGCAGTTATCTTCGGCCTTTGTCAACAAAAGGAAACACATTTTATCGATTGGATTTGCGGATTAAAACAGGCTCCCTTAGGGCCCTATCTTCATGAGCTAGTGTAAGACCCTCGTCAACATGACCCGAAGGAGAAGTTACCGTAGCTGGCTGGCCCTTTGGCACAATTTATAGTGGGGTCTTGTCTGGTCAAGGAGGGCTGAAACGCTAAGAAGGTGGGCTCTGTTGGTTAGAGTCTAATTAAAATTGTTCGAAATTCTTAAGTTAAAATCGCCCCAGTATAAACCGAGTGGCTTAATTGATCTCAGACTGATTTATCCATCAAATCAAATAAAATGAAATAGCAAAATATGTACAAATCTACTTAAAAAATGAGTCACCGTTGTATGTGAAATTAGTGGAAATGTTTAGGAGCACGCAAAGAGTATGCATTATGCTTATAAGGAATACAGCTAAGCGAGTGAAATACGGGGTATCAATTTATGCCCAATCTCTGAAAAACGAATTTTGCAGATAAAAAGTAATCTTAATCCTGTAAGGGCTCTGTACAGAAATAAATTATTTCTCAAAGTGATTGCACTCATCCTTAAAGAGTACAGTGTCTTTTCAGGAGGGCAAGTCCCGAAGAGCTCATTTTATGATGGCAATTAGAATGCCTAGAAGTAAACTAATATGTCAGAATACACGCTCACTTTGTTGATTACTTCTTACTACACAACTTGTTGGAGTTGGAAACTTTGCAAGGATTTTACACATTACACAACCTTTCTCTCTCTCTCTTTACTTCTTGATTTGTACGATGCAAAGTAATGACCAAATTGTCACACACACATATAAAATAATATATATATAGGGAGTTCATAAGGATAGTTTATGTGAAGTTGTCCACCGACTATACGGACCAAAGGTAATCAAAGCTAATTTGACTTGTTTATTTGACCGGTAGAATACAAAATCAAGTTTGCTTTTTAACATCCTCCTTTAAACTTGGTTTGGACATTCCAATCATCTTTTCTGCTATAAGAACAATTCAGTTTTTAATGATGGTTCTGTCGGATTCTGGCTAAACTGTATGTTACCGTTTGAATCCATGAGTCGGTTGCCTCACGTAGGAGTTTCGGTGTGAAGTTCCTGCAAAACAAGGAAGGCACGTCGGGGGTTGTGTCCCGATTAGCCCCTCCGACGCTCA
>JANVCL010000004.1:25600776-25610949 GCA_026546855.1 Erythroxylum incrassatum | reverse complement strand
CCACCAAGTACTTAATGCGACTATCGCAAATTAGATTCATAAATTGATAAGCCAAGGAGTAACCTGATGGTCTCAGTCTTTCCTTTTAAACCTCATACTACCGGTTTCTTTATGTCCCTAGGACCTTTACCAGCACTAGTTTGACCAACATCAATATGTGGAGAAGATTTGAACTTTCTACCTTTGAACTTAGTGGGCTTTATCTTTGTTTTCCCTTTAGTTGCTTCAAGGGCTATAGGAGTAACAAACTTGAGTTTCTCCTTCTCAGTAACGCAATGGGCTATCAAAACATTAAAGTCCCAAGATCTTCATCTATTGTGAAGATGAATCATTCTCGATATGTAGTCCATTACTCCCCTTTGTCTCATATATACCTTATGGAAAATAATTATTTTATCAAGGCACTTGTCTCAACATTAGGTAAGACCGTGTACCTTTGGGAGACATTATCAAGAAACTCCTTCGCTATGTCTGCGTCCAGAAGTCCACTTAGCAGATGGTTAGGTATGGATCTTTTAATGGTCATCAGATATAATCTGTTAGATCGATCCCAGGTTTCATAAGCTGCTTTATGAACTCTTGAGCTCATGGATGTAGGTGGAGATGGCCTATCCGTCTGTATGGTCATATCAACCATAGCTATCTCCATAGCGTTCAATACATCCTCTATCCATTCTTTGGATTGAAACCGGTCAGGGTTTCAATGGTGACACTGATTTTGTTGACTGAAAAGGTGACTTCAAAATGATAATATTTAAATCAACACAAATGTAGGACAACAACGATACTCAAAGCCATTAAATAGTATCTTTACTAAAAATCTGGTCACACATATTATGAAACACCTGTGGGCTGAATGCATAATATATGCAACTAGACCTCCATATAAAAGTGATCAGAGTAATAGTCATCAACTCTTATGACACTACCACTTGTGGGCGAATAGATAATTCAAGTTACAACTTTCCTCTATCCAATGCCTTTATGCACATCTCAAAATCTCATGTAAGGCCAACACTTGTGGGCAGAATAATTCAAAAGACTGACTCAAAAGGCCACTGTGGTGACTACATCCTCATGAGCACTCAAAAAGTCCACAAGCACAAGAGATACTTCTTTATATTATCCTCACATTCTTTATTGGCATACAGTATGTGACAATGTAACATCAATAAATGCAAAAAAAAGAATGCACAATCTCATTATCATACACTCGTGCTGAAGACATTTTTTGAAAACTTCATTTGAGACTTTCATAAAAGAAAAATCTCAATAGAGTGACTATTGTGCGCACTGGACACTAAACCGACCACCCGAGACATGAGAACCTTATGTATCTCTCTTATGCCAAGTTCGTTGCACGAAAATTTACTTAAAAATGACTTCAGAATGTCTTAATTCCTTTTCTGATCGACTATCATGCTATCCTGAACACTGAACATGAGACCCGAGACACGAGAACCTCATGTATCTCAATTATTTGATATTCTAAGCATGAAAATTCACTCGAAATCGGATTCAGAATACTTTAATTCCTTTTTCTAGAGTAAAAGTTTAATTTATTACTAATGTAATAAATACAGAAAAATGGAAAAACTTACTTTATAAATTTCTCGGACTTGAAACTGACCCAAAACAACCCGGGGCACCCTTACGAAAAATCTAAAATATTTGTGTTTGTTTTTTTAAAAATACCGTAGCAGAATCCGTATGGCTGACATCAGCCAAGAGTGTCGCGGAGGGCGCGTGCTCACGTCAAAAGCGTGGAGAACGCGTTTGGCGCTTGTCGCACACACCTGACAAAATGCAGACGCGCCCACCGTCGCTAGCTCGTGCACGCGTGTGTCGCACGAGCCAGACACACGTCCGGCCTGTATCCCGCCACGTGTTTGGCGCGTGTGATACACGAGATCGACAAGTCCGAGCCCCTTGTCACTGATACACGCGCCCGACGGTAAGGCGTGCCTTGCAGGAAAAAGGTTATTTTTGACGAGTTTCAGGCCTATTTTTCGGGCTCCCGGGCTCGTTTTCACCCCGTTTCTCAAGGCTATACACATTCATACTACTTTCATGCAAGAAATGAAGAAATACGAAAATACCTAATTTCGGTCTCCATAACTTCAAACGAGCTTTCCGAAGTCGTAATGAGCGCGAATCTATCGCCGTCTTTATAGAAACTCCTCTCCGAGACACGGGTAAAGTCTTTCTACAATTTTCTCAAAACGTAAGTTCTCTTAACGGGTCAGAGAATCCTTATACTTACAATTGATATATGAGCTACTGCAAGAGAACTTAACTTTTATATATAATTTCCATATCGAGCTTACTCATTACAAGGCTGATATGGGTTCGGTCCACATTAATTGAGATCTATTTGTTATCCGAACTTCGACTGATTGATTTAGATCATTTATTGAGTGACTTTATTATCTTTATCTTAATTAAATTACGTAACTTAACTGATAAGTTTTTGAAAAACCAAAAAATGCAATTAATAGTTATCTAATTTTTATAGAAAAGGACAAAATTAACCGTCATTTTTCTAAAATAGAGTAGAAGGATATACCTGATCTGATCATCCTATGATGTACAGAGATCAGAACTAATTTGTTAATGGTAATAGGACTGCTTGAAACAGAAGGACCAGTCTGCTGTCAATTGTGGATGGATCTAACACGTGTCTCGATTGTTGTTGATCGTCCACCACATGTGCACAATCATGAAACCTTATTATTGAAGTCGAAGAAAAAGGAGCGAGGGGTTTTGCAAACGGTGGATGACAGCAAATATTATTGACTTTGACTGCTAAAAAATGTTTTGGTGTTTTTCATTCATATTTTTCGTTCCGATTATAAATCCATAACAGTACGTTGTAGTTTCTTTTCCCAGCGAAAAGGTAGTCCCAACTTTTGATTAATCACGATCGCTCGCTTGTTTCAATACACCAGATTAAGCATTCATTATGCAATTGGTCCTGAGATAAAAACTAAATCTGAGATTGCGAAGTGTTAGCGGAACAGTCGACAGAATCTAGTTAAAAGGTGAAACCTACTTCAGTTTAGTTTAACTGTTAATTCAATCATTAAAGAACCACATGTCAATCATGCAGAAGCTAGCCAAGTGACTTGGTGTGAACTGTGAACTTTGTGGTATCTTGCTGGAAACCAACTCAGGGCACCGAATTGGAAAATTTGAGGTGAAATAAATGCTAGTGCTTTGAAAATCGAGATAAGGGCTACTGCACAACAGAACCATTGAAATGACTCGAGAAATACTCAACCGAGTTAGCTAGTGATTAAGTAGCGTGATCGTCATGGATTGAAATGGACCAACACATTTTCACATATTCTTTTCTCGTAAACTGGCGCAGTCACTAAGCAGCACTCAAAGATGGGTTACAAATCACGGTAGAGTGGTGAATCCATTATCATAATGACTTGTAAATTATACCAAAATCTGAAATGACCACTGGGAGTGATTAGTTATTCTAGACAAACAAACCCAAAAGCAAAAAAAAGATATGTTTCTGATGAGGAATTCGATGCTTAGGTTCGGTAAGTACATGCATATATTAAAACGTCATGCCATTGTTGATACTTATTATTTGCAAGTCTTAACTAGTACACCTTTTCCCACCCCCACCCACTAAAGATCTACTTGGTGCATAGGTATAGTAATTATGTCTTTGAATTATCACAAAAAGTCATGTCTTTGATCTTTAGAACCTTTCTTGTTACTAGAAATTCAACTAATGATTCTTAAAACGTCGGTTAGGTTAAATTATCCCGAGTACTAGTCTTGTGTGTTCTGAATTGATCTGTTGCTTTTACCAGAAAACAAGCAATTGACATAACAGAAGTAATTAATATTCTGTTGAATCATGAAAATAAACATGTCATGTCTTTCTATTGTAGTTGTTGTCTAAAACGAATTGTCTTGGATCCGGAAATTGAACATCCCAAATTAGAAAAGTACATCCATGCAATTTTCCCTCCAAAACCAGTGAAATCATGTTAACAAAATGAGGAGAATAAATGATAATTCAGCAACCGACTCATATCATCCTAAAGATTAAGAGAACTATAATGCAAATCCTTGGAAGGGTGGAATTGTGTGTGGTATAAGAGACTGTCTACTTGTATTGAGTGACCCAATTAAATTGTGTTTCATTGTTATAGAAGTCATTTCTTCTACCAAGATTAAGACTTAGGAAACCTTTACGTTTTTCATGCACAACTTTGTATAACCTTAAGAAATAAGTTAAAACTAGTAAGACCAGATAGAGTGGGGTGCGAGAGGTATGGTGTCTAGTTCACACCAAACTCTCAGATACTGTTTTCAAGGTATTTTAGGAAGAACGTTAAAAGCTTCACAAGTAGTTCATTGACTGGAGAGCAATTTAGATAGGTCTAGGAGACAAGTTAGATGCTACATCATTTGCATATGCGTCATTGGCCCTAGACACCTACCAACTCTTTCCCTATAATTTTCTTTGTAAATAACGTTTCACATCTCTTTAGTTTTTACACTAAATAAATTGAGAGATTAAGGAAAAGGGTATAATACCCTTGTAATAAAATTAAGTAGCACTGCGGCAAAAAGTGCTTTAGGCAACAGACAAAATCGCAACTATAAGTATAATTATCGCTGTCTTTTTATTAAGGCAACAGAATTCGTATCGTTATAAGAAGTGGCTTTGCAATAAATATAAGACAACATAATTTTTTAATTAGGCAACAAAATAAAAAAATGTTGCTTTAAGTTTTGATTAAGGCAACATATTAGTTATAGCAACAGTGTTAAATATATATTTCAGCACTTTTAGGTCTTTATAAGGCAACAAGGTGAATATTTTTAGGCAACAATTTAGAACAATAAAAATAACAATTTATTCTTTCGTTATCAATATTATTTAACATAAAATTAAACTCTTAGCATTATGTAGGTAACATCCATATATACATTAAAAGAAATATATAAATATATATATATTAAAAGAAATATATAAATATTAATACACGCCTTAATTGCATACATACTTTCAAATGTAAACGTAAAAAAAACTACATTTATATATGATAAATAGTCCATAAGAACTTGTAAAATTCAATATTTTAACATATTCAAAATACAAACGCAAAAAATTACTAGCTAAAATTTTCATATACAATATCGTCCTCCGTTCAATATAGAATATAAGTGAATTAATCTAAATACTAAATAAAACCAATATATATAGGCACTCCAAAATCTTTCACCAAGTACGTTCTTGTCTACTCTTAATCATCGCCATCCTATAAAAAAGGAAAGAAAGAAATAAGTAGATTAGAATTGTAACACTACTATGCTCACAAACAAGTTGATATATCTAAAGAATGAAACACTAACTATAAACAAGAGTCTGTATCATATTTGGACAAGTCACAGAAACCGGGAAAACATTATAAGCATTAATAGCATGGGTAATGATTTCACAAACAAAACTAACCAATGGACTATCTAATGTTTGCCATATAATGTTAACTATAAAGTGTGAATATAGAAAATTAAGATGTTTACATGCACAAGAAGCTTGCCATAACAGCATAGACAAATTATAGACTAGAACAACTTAAATTAATACAAAAGGTATAATCAAGCATCTAACTTGCAAAAGAAAAAAGAGCATAACAATCATTTAAAATTTTAAAATCTATTAGAGTTCCAGTGTTACTAAGGGAAGCCTTTCTATATAGTGTCAAAGAATATACCTTGGCTCTCAAATACATGAATTAGTATCACCTAATCCTGGATCCAAATCAAGTTCACCAATTGGAAACAATAGACCCAACCAGACAACATAAGCTAAAATGGTAGGTGGTGATTAAACCAATGATTACTAGCGTCAGCTAGAGCACAATGATTGTGTCATTAGTTATTTCTCTAAAAGGTAGATATTAACTTCATTGGTTACTACCATCGTAAGAATTATTTGTAGAGATTGAATCCAAAGAAAAACAAGAACACTATTAACAAAATTCCTAAAAACTAGGAATCACTACTAAAATATAATTATAATTCAATTACTAAGTCAAAAACTAGAATAGAGGAACATCTAACGAAGTAATACTTGTACTTTAAATAAACTTGGCCTAGTGATGCAATTCCAAGTACCTCACATGAAGAATTCTAGGAAGCTGTCAATTGGTTTATAACTAGCTCCCTCCTAAAAAATGACAGAACACTTAAAATAATTGTTTTTTGGACATGCCTCTATAAACTTTGAGATGAAAGAAATGCTTCATGTTATAAGGGTGTGGAAAAATAAACTACTCAACTAATAGATGAAATTGTTTAGTGGTTAAGGGAACAAATAATGATAAATACAAATGCTAAAAATTGCAACAAACAACTAGCAATCTTATGGAGAATTTAATAGCACCTCTTCAATTAGGAGTCACCAGATACAAGCAATCATACAGGTATCAATGGTTTCTACTATGTCTTGTACACATATGTAAATCATCTGAAGGTAAGAAAGTGAAAGTCACTTACAAGAGAGGTGGATCATGAAGCTAGATCTTTATAAATTGAATGTTGAACCATCCATATGTGAGACCTACAAAAAATAAAGAAAAGAATTAGAACAGGGTGATGTAGTGAATAATGAGAAATGAAGATTGCTTCTGTCTTGCAACAATGGGATGGTACTCTTGAAAAATACAGATACTAAATCCTCAATACTAGAGTTTCATACTATGGAAGGCTACGACACGTAGGGTAGTAGAGTTGTGTGTATAAGTAAGTGCTTCTGATACAATGCTGCAAAATGTGTAAATTGATTTTTAGACCATACATATGTCAGACCTACAGAAAACAAAAAGAAGAATCAAAACTAGCCTACTGAATAATAAGAGCTGAAGATTGCTTTGTCTTGCAAATATTGGATATTGCTCTTAGTTGATATGGATACTGAACTCAACACTAGGCATTCATGCAATGGAACTCTAGTCTTGGTTGCCTTCTTCAATGTTCGAAAATCAAACTAGTTCCACAGTTTAGAGGTTCCCATCTACAAAACACATATGCAAAAAGGCCGATATAAAGAAAAACACGTGTTGTTGTAACTATCTACAAAACTCATTTTTAAAAGCCTGTACCCACAAAAAAAACTTGAGAAAAAAGATAGAATAGTTACAAACAAACACAAAAATAAGTTGATATTGAAACCCACCTGCCTTTATCTCCAAAAACCTCTACTTTTTCGTCTCATAGTAGAAGACAACAACGATGGTGTTTGGTAAAGGCGATAACAAATTAATCAACAGGGTCCATCTTTAAAAAACCTCTACTTGACAAGGAAATGAGCTGATAACAAGATTGATAAGAGGATGATTAATGAGAGATGTATGATTTTCATAGGCAGATAGAATAAAGGAAATTTCTAAAAAAATTAAGATTGAACATTAGGAAAAAGGGGAAACCTTACTTGTACAGTAAGTGTAATCAAAAGTTGGAAGGTGGAAGGAGGAAGACACTAATGTCTCAACAACAATCTCTGAAGATACCAAAGCAAGAAATCTCAATCTAGCATGAAGAAACCTACAAAGTAATGTTGATGGTAATCTAACTGGTGTAGAAGATATGGATATTAGGTTAAAAGTAAAGAAGAATTAGAAAAGGAATTAGGAATTATATCGTTTAATTACTTGGGTATTTTTGTTATTAAGTTAGTTCTACTACTTAACACATGTACCAACTTGGTAAGCTTGTGGTTATATATATATATATATATATATACACACACACTAATGGTTCAATTTGTTGCATATATAAACTGTTAAACAAACAATATTTTGATTTTATTGTCTTTTTTAATATTAGACAACAGTTTATTATTATCGTTGAATCTTAATATTATTAAAGGCAATGCTTTTAAAACTATTGCATTATATTAATTTTAAGCAACACACTATAAAATCGTTACAAACATATTTTAGCTTAAAACTCTTTGTGCTGTAGTGGAAAGTGCATATATTATATATATATACATATAGCATTTGATACCTAAAGCTGTAGGCAATAACATGCTTTTGAAAATACAAATCTGATATTAACATTCATGTTCTTTTTTAATGTATGCCGACAACTGAAATTGGACTACTTGGTTCTTTTTCGAAAAATTTGCATTAAAGAAGCAATACTTCACAACAGTCTTCTTTATGCTCATCATGTATGCAGTTGTGCTGTATATATATTTTATAAAAGAAAATTCACTGTCATGGAATTTGAAGGTAAAATGCAAGAAAGAAACGCAATAAAGAACTGTTCTAAAGGTGGACGTGACAAATTATGATGTTTGGGGGAAGATGATTAGCACTTTGAAACATAATTATATATCGATAAGCAAAGAATATAGGACGCAATTGGATTAGATCAGTTGATCGATTTGTTATTGACTAACTTGGATTGAATTAGGTGATGATTAAGAAACATTTAGACAGCATGTACGTGCCATTACGGTACTATACGGAGATTCACTGGTTTAAAATATTGCATGGACAACTATTTCTTCAGAGAAGCCATGGCCTCTGAGCTATAAAATCATGTGGTATGCTGTTCCTCTAGTGTATGTATTCCATTAGACTGCATGTGCCAATCCAAGTCAACTGCAAGTTGAACTTCTTAACGAACACTTGGCCATTGTTACCGTTTTGTTTATTGTTTTAAATATTTGAGATCCCATGATTCATTTAATCAAATCTTTGAGGACCCAGTAAAATTATCTGTAATAAAGGCCGTGTAATAGGACAAGAGATGTTGAATTATTAGCTTTTGATTAACTTTGTTTCGGGTAAAGTTGTGTTAGAATTTACAATAGACCGACGGGCTCACACGCGAAAGAAAGCTAGATCACATATAAGCTCAAGTGAGGTTCTATCCTAAAATCAATTGGTGATAGGTGGAGTAGCCCACTGGACTTATATGTTGGTCTTCTTTCCTCTCTTTTTTTAATGTGGGACAAACTTCCACTCTTATATTTCAACACTCCCCCTCACGTGTGGGTCTAATACGTGACATAATCTATCATTTCAAGGTATTAACAACTAACATAAGAGCAACCTGCTTTGATACTATGTTAGAATTTACAATGGGCCTACGGGCTCACACGAGAAGGAAAGTTAGACCACGTACAAGTCTAAGTGAGGTTCTATCCTAAAACCAATTGGTGATAGGTGGAGTAGCCCACTAGACTTATATAGTGGTCTTCTTTCCTCTCTTTTTTCAATGTGGGACAAACTCCCACTCTTATATTTCAACACTCCCCCTCACGTTTGGGTCTAACACGTGACATAATCTATCATTTCAAGGTATTAACAACTAACATAAGAGCAACCTGTTCTGATACCATGTTAGAATTTACAATGGGCCTACGGGCCCACACGAGAAGGAAAGTTAGACCACGTATAAGTCTAAGTGAGGATCCATCCTAAAATCAATTGGTGATAGATGGAGTAGTCCACTAAACTTATATGTTGGTCTTCTTTCTTCTCTTTTTCTAATGTGAGACAAACTTATACTCTTATATTTCAAACAGCCTACTATCAAGCCTAACTCAAATTGGACATACCCCACAATCCCAACAAAGTGGTTGGGCTTGTAATTTGTCGGTTGGGGAGTAACTTGTCTCATTTGATCGGGCCTTTGGGACTTGTCCCTGAAATATGTACTTTATAATGAGTCCATATATCAAAATTACGGGCTAGTATGTTAAATTAATTAGATAAGAATATCAATAATTAAATTCAATTTAATGAAATAATCAAGAAAAATTTAGCAAAAATCATATCAAATTTAACAAACGTCGGGACAAAACAAAGTTAAAGATAACACATCGGACCTTTCAATTTATTTAACTTATTTTTTAAAAAATATTTATGATATTCAAATTATTAAAAATATTTTATGATGTTAGAAGTTTAACTTTTTATTAATCATTTATGAAATTGTTTTAATATCAATTGTTATCTAACTAATTATTAGTTTTTAATATTAAAATATTTATATTGCATTTAGATTGGCTCAAAATTAATGAATCAAGTCTAACTTAATTGACTTTGGTTCAGTCGGATTTTGCTGAACAGGAACTTCGTTGTTCTGATCCATTATCCTGAGTAGTTTTGGATGATGAGT
>JANVCL010000004.1:25576704-25598791 GCA_026546855.1 Erythroxylum incrassatum | reverse complement strand
TAAATTTAAAATATATTTTTATATTTAAATATTTGTAATCATAAAAATGTTTTTCAAATAATTATTATGTCTAAAAAATTATTTTAATGTTAATTGTAATAGATAAAATTATTAAAAATTGTTTTTTAGTTTTAATTATAAGATAAGACTAATTTTATTAAGGGGATTATATTTTCATATAATTAAAATAAGTTTTATGCTCATCAACTACTACATTTTTTCAGTTTAGTTTCTAACGTTAATTTAAATAATTATTTTTATTTTGAGCATAGGAAAATAGGTTTTAATTATTTAATTTTGACTGATTGACTGAATTAAATTAAAATTTATTTTTTCAAGAATATTCAAAAAATACTAAGATATAATACTCATGTCTTTATAAATTATTTTTTTAAGTCATACTTTCATAAGTTATTTTACCCATAAACAATTAACACTAAATAGTTAATTTTATCAAATATTTTTAAATAAACAATCGATACTATCCGCTGATTAAATCAATTATATTAATATACTGCCAGTTAGTAGCTAATGTAATCTAATTATTGTCGAACAAGCCCCTATAGGTCGCCTTGTGTTTGTTTGGTGAATATAAATTTCTGTTTTATAATTTCTGGCCTCTCCTTAAGAAATTGTGTTTAAATAAAACCCAGGGTTCAAACTTCAAAAGCTTCCTTTTTAGTACAATAGGTTACAAGTTTTCGTTTTGGTCAGTTTCTCACAAGCTCTTTGATGGGACGACCTTTATAACAAGAGAGGGACTATAAAAAGGCATTATTGTCTCCCATTTTAGCTGGCTCTTCATTTCATTTCCTCTGTTTCACACTAGTAATTTGCATCCTTCTGCTTCTGTTTCTGTTGTCCTCTCTGGTCACAGAAGCAGACCAAGTGTCATTTCTTTGCCTGAACCCAAATCGTTAAACAAAATGGAAGATTGAGCAGTTTAGTTGTTCTTTTCTATCAACCATCTGTTTCTTGTGGTTGGTTCTGTAATGCACATGAGTTTTTTGATACATTCAGAGAGATTTACAAAGTGTATTTTTCAAGTTTTCTTCTTTTCCCCTGTTCGCCTCTTAAATGTATGTGCTGTAGGAGTGCGCAGATTTTGGAGTCAAGGGACTGACATTACAGCTCTGCATTGTGTTTTTGCGTATAACAGAAGCAAAACTCAAGAGTCTAAGTCGAAAGATTCTTGCTCTTTTTCTCAAAGGAGTTCCATTATTTCGTATTTAGATCTAGTGTGTTGCTCTAATCTACTTAAAACCTCTGTTCCTTCGATTCCCATTTGCATCTCCTCTGTTTTTGTTCTGTTCTGTACGATAACAAACGTAAGAACTAGTCATCAATGGATCGGCTTACTTCTACGACTGTGATTCCCAATGCTTTTGAAGGAGCTAGAGATGACATTTCTATGCAGTTCTCTATCATTTGGGACCTGATCAAAGCGCCATTGATCGTGCCTCTACTGAGACTTGCTGTTGCCATCTGTTTGATCATGTCTCTGATGCTTTTCATCGAAAGGGTGTACATGGGCATCGTCATTGTGTTAGTCAAACTTCTGGGTCGAAAACCAGAGAAGCGTTACAAATGGGAGCCTTTGAAAGACGACGTTGAGTTGGGTAACTCTGCTTATCCAATGGTTCTGGTTCAAATTCCAATGTACAATGAACGAGAGGTCCTTTTCTTTGCTCTGCCTCCTCAAGACGTTTGTTTTTTGCCTTTCAAGTGCCTTAAAGTGAAATGGTTTAGATCCATGTGTTTTGTCCATTTTCACGCAGGTTTATCAGCTCTCCATTGGAGCTGCATGTGGTCTCTCTTGGCCGTCTGATCGCATCATAATTCAAGTCCTTGACGACTCAACGGACCCAACCATCAAGGTACATGTTCATTAATAACAATTTTCAACCTGAACGTTAACAACTTGTCATATATTGAATAGTCTTGCAGACGGAAGAAAAATGATAATATTAAAACGAAAAGCCATTTTGACCAAAACCTCATTTGTAGGCATGTTCAATATAAAAACGTGATGTTGGTTTTGCATGGAAATCAATGCAGGACATGGTTGAGCTCGAGTGCCAGAGATGGGCAAGCAAAGGTATAAACATAAAGTACGAAATAAGAGACAACAGAAATGGCTACAAGGCTGGGGCTCTTAAAGAAGGCATGAAGAAAAGCTACGTGAAACACTGCGATTACGTGGCCATTTTTGACGCAGATTTCCAGCCGGAGCCTGATTTTCTCTGGCGCACCATTCCCTATCTAACTCATAACCCCGAATTGGCTTTGGTTCAGGCTCGTTGGAAATTCGGTAAATCTAACTTTCCTCACATTTTTCACAGTCTCTGGTTTGTTAAGCACATATTCATATTAATTTAAGATTAATTAGGGTAGGGCTTCACCGCTTTCAAGAAACTGTCGGTGGGTCTGTTAATTTTGGGACACTGGTTGAGGGTAGTGGAGAAGTGGGTCCTACCTCGTGCATCCGTCAGGATCCAATCCATGGTGGCGGCTTACTTGACGAACACGTGTGGTTCAAAGGCTGCCGTTGTATTATGAAGACAACATGGACTCACTTGCTAAACTACCCCAACAGGGCAAATTATACAAAATCCTGAACTTGATGTCTTGTTGGTATTCTCGGTTTTGTTTCAATTAATTTCCATACCTCAGCAAACGTCAATGGTAATTTGTAATTGCCAGAACTGTAGGTAAGATCTATTTGAGATAATTTTAAAAATTCTACTGAAATGCAAAATTTGAAGAATCCTAGGCAGCTTTGATTGTGGCAGTACGTAGGTACTTGGTAATTGGTATAGGCCTTTTGTTTTGTACTTTTGAGTCCCAATAGTTTGAATCACAGATAAGGAAAAACGTCAAGCCATTGAGACAAATGCAATGCCTTGTATGTAAGTGGTGTGGACCACAAAGAATGGAACTACGGTCCATTTGGAATTTAACCAGACTGCAATTTTCCAACAAAAGTCATTCGCTTTTCTTCTCTGCAAAAGTTGGGAATCGTCCCTTAAAATGGCTTGCTAAGGAAAATGCTAAAATTTGGACCGATCTACCCCAGCACCCATGTCCATAAATGATGGAAGGTGAAGGGACATGTTGGATCGGCCACTGATGAATATCATGAATGAAGGGTATATTTGTCTGTTTCCCCAGAAAGGCTCTTGTTCGTCTAATATTCCCGGCAATTGCATGTGACGTCTTAATGGGTGGTCCTTACAATCCCTGTCAGTGTTAAACGCTACTAACCAACAAACTAAATTTGATGTGAAAAGGATTTTATAATTTGGTCTTGAACTGAAATCTAGTTGCCAGCTTTTTTGGCTGACACGGCAGCTGTTTTCCGGGCTGTTTTGCAGTGAATTCTGATGAGTGCTTGATGACAAGAATGCAAGAAATGTCTTTGGATTACCATTTCACGGTAGAACAAGAAGTGGGTTCCTCCACATATGCCTTCTTCGGTTTCAATGGTAATTCCCAATTGTTGTTTCAAGATCCACACAGCAAACTGAGGACTTTCTAATGTGACAAAAGGCTTGACTGATGAAGAAAAAACGTGATATAATGTGCATCTCAATCATATAAAGTCTACGATTCAGTTGTTGTTTCTGTACGCGTTACAGGGACAGCAGGTGTATGGAGACTTTCAGCGCTAAGCGAAGCAGGAGGGTGGAAGGATAGAACCACGGTGGAGGATATGGACCTAGCAGTCAGAGCTAGCTTGAAAGGCTGGAAATTTGTGTACATTGGCAATCTCAAGGTAATCTAACGATTTTAATTGAAACCTTGTAGATTACTTTATCTTATTCTATTAACATCCATCCATCTAATTTATGTAAACTGTGCTTAGTTTCCGCTAATTTGATTAGACGAAGGTAATCCTTGTTGGTTACACAAACTCTGACAAGGTCAAGTGCCCATAATCCACTGTAAGACTACCCATGTTTTGGTTTTCTAGTTAAATAACCAAGCCATTATGGGTAGCTTCAGTTTCAAGACTATTATTTTGTGTTAGAATTGACTAAAATATTAACAAAAAGAAGGGAGTAGACAAATTAACAAACATGTAAGAAATTATTCTTACAGTTGCATATTGTCGTTTTTCTGATACAAGTTTCTTGAACGCATTACTGCTTTCAGGTGAAAAATGAATTGCCAAGTACATTGAAGGCGTATAGGTATCAACAGCATCGGTGGTCCTGTGGTCCTGCTAATCTGTACAGGAAAATGTTAATGGAGATTGTGAAAAACAAGGTTAATCTAAATTTTGTTTCTAACAACTATCCAATCTGGAGAAAAAAAATATTGAAATGAAAAAATTGTCTTGCAGAAAGTGACTTTGTGGAAGAAGGTACACGTGATCTACAGCTTCTTTTTGGTCAGGAAGATCGTAGCTCACATTGTTACGTTTATTTTCTACTGTGTCGTCATGCCTGCAACTGTGCTGGTACCTGAAGTTGAGGTTCCAAAGTGGGGGTCTGTTTACATTCCTTCCATCATTACCCTTCTCAACGCAGTTGGAACTCCAAGGTCTCGTTTTCTTCTGAACTCTGAAATCAAATTTATTTACACTCTCAAGTCTTTTTACTTATAAAGTTCTTGAGTTCATATAAATGTGCCGACCTTGAGCACCATAAGATAATTTTAGGCAATAACTGGTTCAAGTTGTTGAAATTTGCTGGAATTGGTCTTGCAGATCACTTCATTTGATAGTTTTCTGGATCCTTTTCGAGAATGTCATGTCCCTACATAGGACTAAGGCTACATTCATTGGCTTGTTGGAGGCTGGTAGAGTCAACGAGTGGATTGTTACGGAGAAACTAGGCGATGCTCTTAAGATCAAAGCAACAAAAGCACCTAGGAAACCTCGATTCAGGATTGGAGAAAGGTAATTGATTCTCCTTTTTCTGGAATCCGCATTTTACGTGAACCATACACAAGAAGTTTAGTAGAGTTTACTAAAACCGACCGTTTTCTGTCACAGACTCCACCTACTAGAGCTTGGAACTGGAGCTTACCTCTTCTTCTGCGGTTGCTATGATCTTGCGTTTGGGAAAAATCACTACTTCCTGTTTCTATTTACACAATCAATTGCCTTCTCTATCGTGGGGTTTGGATATGTGGGCACCATTGTTCCACACACTTGATGGAATCTTGAGGAGTTGGCAATGTTCTTTTGGCAATTCCACGTCCAGCCATTTGCTACTTCACTGAGCCTACTGGGTTTGAGGTGTTCATATAGTGGATTCTTGTGTTCTGTATCTTGTATAAAAACAGCTGAAGTAAGTCGATTCTTTTTTAGAATAAACAAAAAACGCTCGAGTGCTGTAGTTCGAACGCCATACTCTCTCTTGTGAATAGTGGAAGTCATTGCAAAGACATCCATGTTATACAGTTGATATAAGAACGAAGCTGAACGGAGGTAGCTTCAGGTTTTTGAAATCCAAGAAGATACGTTAGCATTTGAAGACTTTGAAATTGGGTTGTGATTGTGAGATTCAGTAGCTCTTTTAATTTCCACAGTTTCCTTGTTTCTGTTATACTGGTACTGGCTTGAAAGGCAATGAATTTGATAGAGATGTCTCAAGTTCCACTCTTTGTTAACAAATTCAACCTCATCTTACCTCTCCTTTGGTCTAACAGTGAATCATGCAGGGGCACTGAAATCTAAGAACACCCTCACACGAGGGTAATAGATTCTGATCATTCAATTATATGACAAAAATAGTTGTATACTGAGAAAGCATTCACAGCCTAACCTTCTGGTTGATATTAATATATAATAAATTGGTCCGTAGAAATTTTCATTTGGGTTACATGAATGAAGACCAGATCTTTTTTTCAGTTTTATTTTATCTTATTCTGTCTCATAAAATCTCAGCAATTTATTTTGTAAGTCCCACGTGAATTTCATACAAGATTCACATAAATAAACGGCTAAGATTTATTAGACACAATAAAACAATATAATATTAGACATAAGAACTGACTCATGTGAATGCGGTAAGTCTTTGGTCCAACTCTTATCATAACTAGGAAAGAGGCCTAAGAAGAGGTTTAAGAAAGGTTTTTGCGTATTGCAAAAATGATGGCTACACGATTGCATCGTTATTCCTCCACAAAACCTCTTCATTCAATCTCAAGTCTCTCTTTCTCCTTTTGCTCACTCACTACCCCCCAACGCCAACCGACTCAAGAAGCCATTAATCCAGCAATCGGCTGCAATGACAACGAAAACCACGAACAAGTTCACAAGCTTCGTGTACTCCTCCAGCAGGGCCGCATGGAATCGGCCTATAGCCTTGCGAGGTCTCTTGTTGTCTCACAGTCACCATTCTCCTCACCGTGTGAGCTTCTCTCTTTCCTGTCGGTCGCTTGCCCTTCGATAAAACTCAATCTTTCCAACATGTTGATTGCAATTTGTTGCAAGTCCAAGATGCACAGTGAAGCTGCAGAGTTGTACGGTTTGATGAGAAGAGACGGGGCTGTTCCTAATTTTGGTTGTGTGAGAATGTTAATTGAGTCTTTGTTGGAGAGGAAACAATTTGATAAGATTCTTGATTTGTTTAATGAGATGGTTCATTTGGGTTTAAGGCCTGATCGATATATGTATGGGAAAGCGGTGCAATCAGCTGTCAAAATTGGGAAAACGAAGACGGCTATGGAGTTGTTGGAGTCTATGAAAAGTCGAGGAGTGAGTCCCAACGTGTTTGTTTACAATGTTGTGATGGGCGGGTTGTGTAAAGAAAATAGGATAAAAGATGCGGAGAAGCTGTTTGATGAAATGTGTAACAGGAAATTGTGGGCTAATAAAGTGACTTATAATACTCTCATTGACGGGTACTGTAAGGTTGGGGAAGTGGAGGCGGCTTTTAATTTGAGAGAACGGATGAAGAAGGATAATATAAAGCCTAGCGTCGTCACATTCAACTCGTTGCTAAACGGGCTTTGTAGAGCGGGGAGAATGGAGGAGGCGCGAAGACTGTTGGATGAGATGAAAGAGAATGGTTTTGTGCCTGACGGGTTTACGTATAGTATACTTTTTGATGGTTTAGTGAAGAGTGGTGATGGGGAAGGTGCCATGGATTTGTATACAGAAGCGTCCAGGAGGGGAGTTAAGATCAATAATTATACAAGCAGCATTTTGATCAATGGGTTGTGTAAAGAAGGCAGAGTTGATAAGGCGGAGGAGCTTTTGATGAAGCTCATGGATGAAGGTCTTGTTCCAGACGAAGTGATATTTAACACTCTTGTGAATGGTTATTGTCGGGTAGATGACATTAATGGAGCCATTTCTACTATTGAGCGAATGGAAAGCCGTGGGTTGAGACCAAATTCCATTTCTTTTAATTCTTTGATTGATAAGTTCTGTGGAATGCATAAAATGGAAGAAGCACAGGAGTGGGTTCAGAAGATGGTGGAAAAGGGGGTTAGACCTAGTTTGGAGACGTATAACTCGCTTATAAATGGATATGGAAAGTTGTGTAGTTTTGACAGGTGTTTCCAGATTCTTGAAGAAATGGAAGATACCGGAATAAAGCCAAATGTTGTTAGCTATGGTTCTCTGATAAATTGTTTATGCAAGAATGATAAGACTCTTGAAGCAGAAATAGTCTTGGGGGATATGATAGGCAGAGGGATTTCGCCAAACGCACAAATATACAATATGCTCATTGATGGGTGCTCTATGATGGGGAAGTTGAAAGATGCTTTTAGGTTCCTTGATGAGATGCTAATAAGTGAAACATCCCCAACTCTGGTGACATACAATTCACTTATCAACGGGCTCTGTAAAAAGGGAAAGTTAAAGGAAGCTGAAGACATCCTTCACCAACTTAAAAATAGTGGTTACAGCCCTGACGTGATCACATACAACTCCTTGATCTCAGGGTACTCAAATGCAGGAAATGCAAAGAAGTGTCGAGAGCTATATGAAGCTATGAAAATGTTAGGCATAAAACCTACCACGAAAACCTTTCATCTCCTAATTAGTGGCTGCAGCAAGGAAGGGATGGATCATTTACAGACATTGGTTAATGAGATGCTAGAGATGAACCTTTCTCCCGATCGAGTTGTTTACAATGCAATGATTCTCTGTCTTGCAGAGAATGGAGATCTCGAGAAGGCATTGTCTTTGCAGGAAGAGATGCTAAGCGATGGAGCTCTTCCCGAAAAGAAGACATATGATGGCTGGATTCTTGGATATCTCAAGAAGGGAGAAGTGTCGGAAGTAAATGGTCTTGTCAATGATATGAAGTCCAAGGGATGTAAACCCACATCTGAGACCTACAACAAACTGATTAAGGGGTATTGCGACCTAAAGGATTATCATGGGGCATACCTATGCTATAAGAAAATGCTTGAGAATGGGTTTTGCCCAAATGTCAGCCTTCAAAATGATCTTACTACTGGGCTCAGGCAGGAAGGGAGATTGCAGGAGGCCCAGATTATCTGCAGGGATATAAACTCTAAAGGAATGGATGATTGGAGCACAAGTGAGCAGCGGTCTGCTGGAGCAAAGATGTAAGACAAAAACTGGGATGTTTTAATATCTCCATTGGAATGTTTGTTACTGGCGAACAGGTTGTTAACAGCGTTTATGGAGATGAAGATTGAAGGATGGCTCTTTGTTCTTTCTTCTTCTATATTAAACATGTAGCTCATCTTCCGGAAACAGGTTCCATCTGGTTGCTGATTATCATCTTTAACCTATTAATTGTGGCTCGACCAGAACCTGCTTGACTTATTTGTACCCTGTCAGAACGCCTCAAACAAGCAACAGTTGATAAATTTGTATAATAATTGTAAATTTTGCACATAGGTTTACTTTTGACGTTAGACATGCTGTCAATTGCAAGATGGCTCGTACGCTTATTTACTTGTTGCCTCACCGGCAACATTTTCTTTCACGCTTTGCTATTTTCTCCTGAGGTAATCTTGCAGGCCTTTTTCTTTCTTTATGCAAACAAATAACCAGATTTTGTGTGTGAACCTTGGGTATACGGTCGTGCTTTTGAGATTGAAGTAACAATACGATTTCATGTAAGTTTGTTGACATGGCGATGATAACAAAACCTGAGCAGCAATAGTTAAATAAGACTGACTTATCTTTGTTATGATGTTCAAACACGACAGGCATACAAATGTATGCGTTTGCAGCCTCCCGAGGGAACTCGACTTATAGCTAGAAGCTGCTAACTTGGAGCTCAATTAACTGACTTATTCTTTGGTTGTAGTTAGTAGTTAGTTGGATAGCTTTAGACCAGCTGACAATTAGAGAGTTAGTATTTTTGTTAGTTACCTTTTGGATATAGCAGCAGAACTCTTTTCAAGAAATCATCTCTCTGGAAATTCTCAATACAAGTATCAGCATAGACATATTTCCAACTGATAAAACACCTAGTCCCAGATGTTTTAAGCCCATAAAAGCAACAAGCCTCTAATGACAATGTTGTAAATGATGGCTGAGCCTGGAACCATTTCTCATGGCAAATAGACAGCCTTCACTACATTCAATTCCTCCGCAGTAGCCTATACAATATAAAGTTTCCATTTCTAAAGGCGCCAAGTGGATATACTCAGTATTAATAAGAACCGTCTGTTGATGACTAGCTGTGTGACAAACAAAAAGATGCAACATGTTGACAAAAGGTTGGACATGAATGCTGCTTTTCTATTATTCATCAGTAGGAACAATAAACAATTGCAAACTATTTTAACATTCTTTTCAAAGGCAAAGAAAACTCAATCGATGATTTGATATCTTCTGCTAAGATCATATGTCTACTTTTAGAGTGTAAAAAACAATTGGAGACGAATCTTAAATAATGCATGACCATCAACACTCGAGAACCAACATGTATCTTGGTACTTAACAATAATCAATACCAAGATATTTATTTCTCACTTCTCAAATTGCTGGCTGCTGTATCAGTAATTTGATAAACAACGGATCTAATACAGGGTAATCTTTCCAGTCTGTCAGCAACAGTCTGCTCTGAACTTGCTAATTCAGTTGAGCCATCACCATGCTTGTCAAATATCAACATCTAGATGAGAATCCCAAATAATAGTCATGGATTTGAGTTTCGATCTTGTTTCACATTGCCATTTCTGAGCTTTAAGGCTTTTTTTATAAAAGCTCAGCTATATGCCAATGTTATTTTCAAACCTTTCAACTAGATCTCCAACAGCTGTAAATTTCAAAAAGACTGGTTTTTTATCAACATGATGTTATAATTCATTAAGATACGAACAGTATTTTGAGGTATTCTTTGATTCTCTACATGGTACATACCCCGTATTCTTTGATTCTCCACATGGTACATACCCCGTATTCTTTGATTCTCTACATGGTACATTCCCTGTCATCATTCACTTACCATCTTAAAAGTCTTAGGTTTCTCCTTCTTACAAATTATGATACTAGAGCAGATAAACAAATAATCTTGAGGAGAATGCTGCAAAGGCTATCAGGACACTGAAAGAATGCACAAGAAAAGATTGTGCGATAATCTTGTGCTAAGGGCTCAAGGCCAGTCACCAAAATAACTACTATTCCAACACAATACGAATTTGTTTCAAAGCAGTGCCATCTCTAGGTACTTAAAACTTGTAACTGTATTACCTGATTTTCTGTCTGCATACCCTCATAATGCTGTGTCTTACATTTCTTACCAGTAAGCATCTAATAAAGAAAATGTTCCATCAAGAGAAAAACGACAAATTCAACATAACTATAAATTTTATGGCAAAATAAATGATCCTCGGACACATTGCTCCAGATACCAAAATCCATCAGGTTTGATCGAGTCCGCTGACTCTATATCATGCGTTCTCCTCTGTCGCCAATTTTCAATCAAGCAAATGAACCTATTATGTAATAACTAATAACACACAAAAAGTACTCGGAGACATTGCAACTTATAGTCATCCACCACAAGAAAATTTGATATCCGCTAAGAGCAAACCATAAACACGATTCAAGCAAATAATAATAAATTCAAGGATCAAGCATAAACCAACAAACCAACTATCCGTCCGGTGTCACCTCATCAATTCTCATGGATTATAACCACGCAAAGAGCTCTCACAGCTAATCACGCAAGTACTAAAATGAAGCATCAACTGATGATTTATAAGTAACTTAAGTTCACTGGAACCCACACAGGTTTCATCCAGTTTATTAAACAGAATGTCTATCTAAGAACATCATATCCAAACAAAAACGAAGACAAAACACAGCGCCGACTTTAAAACTCACCACAACAAAACTTAAAGCACTTTAAGCATATCCTCAGCTCCACTTGACGTAAAAGCCCCACCTTCCTCCAAATTAAGCACCTTTACAAAACCATCCTCAGCCAACAGAGAATACCTCCGGGACCTCACTCCTAAACCCACAGGTTTATCACTCAAATCCAGCTCACACCCTATAGCCTTCGTGAACTCCCCATTACCATCAGACAACAACAGCACCTCATCGTTAATACCCAGATTCTCTTTCCATGCTTTCATCACAAAAGCGTCGTTGACCGATATACATGCGATTTGATCAACCCCTTTTGACTTGAGCTCCGCAGATTTCTCCACGAAACCTGGAAGATGTTTCTGGGAACACGTCGGAGTGAAAGCTCCTGGGACGGCGAAGAGGATGGACTTCTTGCCGGAGGTGACTTCGGAGATGGTGGTGGTCTGGAGCTCGCCTGTGGCATCGAAGTAGGAGAGGGTGGCGTCGGGGAGTTTGTCGCCGACGGAAATGGTGGCGAAAACAGATGGGGTCGTGTGAATTTTGGTTGAGAGTCGCTTTAGAGAGAGCGGCTTTTGGTGGAAGTGTTTGAGAGAATGAGAAGTTAATGATAGCTTAGAAGACAGCGAGTGAGGTGAGAGAAGCGACTTGGTGGTGGTGAAGGTGGCGGTCGCCGGTGACGAGATGAGAAGCCTTGACATGGAAAGAGATGCAGCCATTATTGACGGTGGCAGTAGGCGGTGGTCGTTAGTGGTGGTTGGCGGTGGTTGGTTGGTTTGTGATATGGTTTGGCATTAGCTTTATTTATAGGTCGATGTGTGGATGCCGAACGGAGGAAGTCCTGGAGGAGGGGTGATTGTCACGTGCGAGGGGGCAAAGATAGCTGTCACTATACCATTGTTTTAAAAACCGTCGAAAAGTGAAAGCGATAATACGAGAATTAAATACATAAAAACCAAATCGAAAAATTAATTCCAATTTTATAATCAATGGGTTTAATAAGGATGAAAATAGGTTGATTTTGTTATCTTTTTTAAAATATTTTTTCAAAATTAGAACTAAAAAATAATATCTTTTTTAATTGAGTTTAGACTTAGATTATCTAAAATCAGGCCTATTAGAGGCTTAATTTCATGTCATTTTGCTTAAAAAAATTATACCTCAAATTAATTTAGGCCTCATTTGACTTACGAGTCAGTTCATTAAAAATTCTTAAATTTAGACCTATAAATCAACTCATTTTTCATCTCTAGGATTTTACAATTTTTATTTCTTTTTCATAATAATTCTTCCTTTGGAATTTTGGTTGTTTTTAAATTTTTATTATAATCCAAATATTCACAACCTAAGAAAGGAAAAATATAAAATAAGGAAAAAAGATATCCCTTTTATTTAAAAGATTTGAAAACTCACTCATCAAAGTTGATTAAAGACATCTAAATATTTTGATTGTGAGAAATAAAGAAATGAACCCAAAAAAACAAAAATAAGAGTCAGGCATTTTCATTTTAGAAATTAAGTTATATAGAATTCAAACAAATTTACTTCAAAATTTGCTTCTCATAAACTTAGCTAGTAAACTTTTATACTGTGGCGTCCACATCAAGCAGAAACAAAAGCGGTAAATTTATCCAACTAATTGTTAACGGGAGATTTATTGCATGTTCATTTCGTTTTATTTTTTAAATCAATCTCTTTACTAATTAAGAATAAAATTGCATATTATTAGATTTCTCTAGATCTCGTGCTTCAGTGAGATTTATATTGGTTCTTATTGTTTTTCGTGTTGTTGCATATTTATTTCATTATCAACATATCGACAACTATAACTTGTTGAGGTCATCGGGGGATGCTTAACTATATATTTTTACATTAAATTACAAAAATTAAATTTATTTCAATTTTGCATTACTAATTCAAACTTTTAAAAAATGATGTTAAGATATCTAAACTTTCAATATGTTACAAAAATAGCCTAATGTTAAGTTTTCTGTTAATGTCACGGTACATCAAATTTTTTTGCTAATCATATGTCCACTATTTATCCAACTAATTGTTAATTATTTTATTAAATTTAAAACATAAGACCTATTTTCCTTTCTTCTCCCATAGCTCATTTGCTTATACCCATGCCATAGTTATTTACAACATTTTATAGGTCTAGACAAAGTGAAAGGGCATGCTTCAATGAATCAGAAATATACAAATATGTAAATTTTAAAAGCATATTTTTATTATGAAAATTTAATATCTATATATAAGTGACTTAATTCGTGAGTCTACATACTGGAGAAAATACTAAGATCGAATGATCATAATAGCAACTTACAACATCTTTCAAATATCTGCAACAACAAGATCACTAAAAAAAGTAGCAACAACAATAGCAGTAGCAACAACTAAATAATAACATCAAATTACAAAATACCAAGCAGTTACATAATTGCATTAACAAGCACACAATTGATTACGAAAAACAATTTTTAAGAGTATTCTATATGCAAAATCATCAATGATACTATCAAGATTAACATTGTCTAACATATCCTTCTAAACACATAAAATAGTCAAATCATTCACCTTGACATTAAATAACTCGAGTCAGTTTTCAATAATTTTAACTTTGAAAAACTTTCTCAACTAATGCTACAATCACAACTACAATTAATAGGACTCGATGAGCAATTGAAACATTTGGATAATAATCTACAGTTTTAACAAATTGAAGAATTTCAACCATTGACATTGACTCATTTGGCAAAGTCATTTGCAACACTTTTAATTCAAAAAAAATCATCTAAATCCATATATGATACATTATCATGAGAAAAAGGTAATCGTAAAACTAATGCAATATTCTCTTAATTCATTATCATCCAACAACCTCAACTTTGAATCAAATAAGAATTCAAAAATACTTTTAAATGTCGTTAATTGATTAAATATATTCTTCATCAAAGTAATTGTCACATCTATAATAAATAGAAAGTAACTAACTCTAAAGGGCTCCTCAATTGATTATATTTCTTTATCATGATCATTTTCGTTAAAGTGTCTTTTCCTAATAATATGACCTCTAGTTAGAAGTGTAGGCTCTATATTTAACTCATATGTAAGGCTTTTGACAATATTCATACAAAAGACAAACTCTTCACTTCTATATTTCTCAAAAAATGCCATCATATGTTCTGATTGCTCTATGGCAACATCAATGCATATTGATTTAGACTGCAACTTTTTACTCACCATGTTAATAAGAGATAAAATATCATACTCTTTCACTTGACATCATCATAAGATCTAGATAATTTGTAATTACCAAAAATCATTCAGTTTATTCCATAAGAGGAAGAGAACTGATTTTAGCTATAGACAATCATCCAAAAAGAATCGTGGAGACAATAAGGGGTACCAGGCTCAGTCAGTGCATCACAAATTGTTTTCTAAGCCCTTACCCAATAGAAACCCAGTGCATCCATAGCTAGTTTTGCGTTTAAGGGAAGTCAAAGTGGAAAACCCCAATGCTCAATTTGTTAGAAGTTTCATCATGGGACTTGTAGAAAGACACACAAATGTTTCAACTGTGGACAGATGAGGCACATAAAGAGACAATGTTCCAACTTCAAAGATACAAAGTATGTGGGAAAGTCCAATCAAGTGAGGCCGCTAAGTCAAAAAGGTCGTTCACTTGCACAGAATATTGTCAGTGCAGGCTATAAACTGGAACGGGAAGCAACCCGACACCACAGTAGACACAACAGCCATAAATTCAACTGCATGCATGAGTTTTTGCTATGATTGATGAGGAGGCTCAAGCAAACCCAGATATTGTTACTGGTATGGTGAATATTTTTGGAAAGCCTGCAAAAGTATTAATTGAGTTTAGGGCTAGTAGATCATTTATTAGTGATTCACTTGCTTTGCATGCTTATAATAAACCACTACAAGAAAAATGGAGTTTAGAGACGGAAATTACAGACGGAATTTGGACACATTCCGTCGGTAATCTAATTTAGCAACGGAATTTACTGACGAAAAAAGTCGTCGGAGATACGGCCATAGGTAAATTTATAGACGAAAATTATACCGTCGATAAATTTACCTACGAAATTACCGACGGTATAATTGCTAAAGAAGGAAATTTTTCTGTCAGAAAATTACCAACGAAATTGATTATTCCGTTGGTAATTAGTGACAGAAATTATTTTACCAACGGAAAATTTTTTCCGTCGGTAAATTTGCTGAAAATTATTTTTTAAAATTTACCTGCAAAGTGTTTAGTTTTTGTAGAAGTCACCATGAAGATAACTTCATTATTTCAAGTAAAAGAATTGAAATAATGAAATTCATACTAAAAAATAATCGAAAATAATGAACTAAAATTATTTTTTTTAAAAACAGACATTTCATCAAACATTCTACATGTATCATAAATTTATCCCAATATCACAACTAAAATCACATCTTGTCCCTTCTATCACTAATATTTATACCTTAAAATTGTTTTCCAATCACAAAATACACAAATAAATGAAAGTAACAAATACCAAATTAACTTTCATCCAATATACAAAAAATATAACAGTAGTTGCAAAAATACCTCCACCAAAGGACACGATGACAATAGCTGGAGAAGACAACACCGACGAGCAGAAAAAGAGTCCACAACAGAGAAATAGGCTCTAAGAAAACCAAAGAGGAGACATAGGAAGAAGGAAGAATAACACAAGTGAGAGGGAGATGTCGGGTGAGTCTAAATTTAAAAAGAATTACCGACAGAATTAGCGACGGCAATTTCCGTAGGTAAAGTCAAAAATTTTTATTCTGCCAATAATTTTACGCCTTTTTACCAACGGAACGAAAATTTCCGTCGCTAAATCAAAATTCCGTAGGTAAACTCAAAATTTTTTATTATGTCAAAAATTCCCTCCATATTTAGCAACGGTATTTTTCCGTCGCTAACTTGCGTCGCTAATTTTGCCGCGATGAATTCCCTCCAAATTTAGCGATGAGTGTTAGTACCGTCGCTAAACTTGTCGCTAAATTACTCAATTTTAGCAACGGAAATATGTTTTCCGTCGCTAATTTCTAACGGTATATTTTTCGTCGGTAATTTTTCGTCGCTTACTTGTAGTGATTACCGGCGGCCATATTTTTCGTCGCTAAATTCCGTCGTTAATTTTTCCGCGACAAATTCCCTCCAAATTTAGCAACGAGTAGAAGTACCGTCGCTAATTTCCAACGACAATTTTTCCGTCCCTAAGTTTCCGTCGCTAATCCACATTTTTCTTGTAGTGGTTATAGTTTTATTTGATTCATATTCAAGTGACAAATATCTATTAAAAATTTAGGATAGAGGAGAGTTTTAGAAACTAAATTTACCCAAACTATTGCTTATCCTTACATAAAACCAATGTTACTTTAGATCATCCAATGAAAGCGAGACTAAAAAGGAAAAGACTTTATTAATATATTAAATTCCATGTGTATAGTGGGAATTTTATTTAAACAGACATTAAAAAAAGTTTGACAACTGATTTATGAGTTAAACGGTGTTTTCATACATTTTTATACCTTTTCAATCTCTAGTTGCATTTGGTAAATCTGACTGCATTTTGTTCAAAGATCTTGTTCTAACATCTTTTTTTTTTCACAGCTTTGCTTTCTGTTTTAATGCTTGATTTTGGCTCTTTTCTCTTTAACGAAATTTCTTTCTTCCAGCATTTCTCTTCATTCTTATAATATCTTACTTTGGATTTCTTGCCTCCATTCATCTTATTCTAATATAAAATTTTGAGCTTTCCCTTCCACGTTAAGACTTCATCTTTCACATTTCTTTCTCTTATTCTTATTCTTCATATTTCTTTTTCGTATTATGCTTATACATAGAAAAGTTGGTCATACGCACTAATCCTTATAGGAGAATCTCTATCTTATTATAGGCATCAAGGAAAAGAAAAGCATAAATCTTTTTAACCATGCTATAGAGCATAAGTTCGGTTAGCTTATTTTCCTTTTCCATCCTTTTCATTGGGTGTTGATTTTGATTCAATAAGTTAGGCGCATACTTTTGTACACTCTTAGAATCTTTGATGTTGTATTTCAATCAACCTTATTTGCTCATTCTTTTTATCTTCATCCAATTCCTAGATCAAGGAAATCTAGATGATAATATATCAATCCATTCAAATTAGGTATATACCATTAAATTTGATGAAAAATGTCTAATTACTAAAGCTAAAGCACAAGTCACCGTTAAAGTCACTTTAGACAAAGGCGACATGTTAAAACATGTTGTGCATTCCATAAGTTTGAAAAATTGCATCCATAAATATAATATACCCATTGAGGACTTCTTATAGCTGTTAATCTGAAAATAGAGTCTAATATTTCTTTGCTTAATTCTTCTATATTTAGATAAGTGAATTGCATTAGTGGGCCAAAAAAGCTTAGATTGAAAGTTGAACGTTCTATGTGCATGAATCATATAGTTTAAGATCCAGGTATAAAGTAATTGAGTATAGCAGTGTAGTTGTCCTTCCCCAACCTTGTGACATTAGTGTACCTCTACGAACTTCTCCACCAAAACAGCCAACATATGGTTCATTTAATAATATACTAATTTATTAAATAGATATATTGCTTTTTCATTAATAAAATTTGGGAAAGAAGGAAACAAAATGAGTTTATAGATGTCTAAAGTTATTCCTTCCAAATGAAATGAGTTATTCAAACTAGTCCAATGTTTATCAAGATCCGTGCAAAGTAAAGACCAACGCCCACCTTGTACCTTTCCTATTTGATGCCTCTCTTTTACAACTTCCCAATTTACATGTAGTAATCTAATTAAGAGATTTTTACCCTAAGGGATGCTTATAGAAATATTACAAGATTTACTACTTTAAATAGTATCTATAGTAACTCCTGATTTTCTTCTACGGTAGGCATTAGATCATTTTGGCCAAAGGTGAAGGTACGATACCTTAGATGCTAAACTTTTTTAGACGTATTGATAATTGACCATTGCACTTTAGGATCTAATAGTTCATGAATATGTTGAATCTGTTCATAAATGAATTATGATGTTCTTCAAAGAGAGCATAGAAGTATGAAGTTCTTTCGTGCTACTGCGTCATGCTTCTAATCTCACTATTTATAACATGCTCAAATCTCCTTATTGGATACCAATATCTTGTAAATGTTTCTCACATTGGTAAGAGTAAAGCCTTTAATTCCTTTCCTAACTATGATTTGTCTCTATTTCCTTTCATGAATAGGACTTTCATGATAGTTTTATGTAAAGACAAACTTCATACAATAACTTGGAATAAGATCATCCACTTAAATCTAAATGAAGACACGTATGCAAATGTATGCATTAGATAGGAGCCAATTTGGGATAGAAGTCGTAAAAGAAAATCAAGAAAGGAATTTTGGAAAGGAGAGAAAGAAAAGTAAAACCACATGATATGGAATAAAAATGTAATTCAAAGGAAAAGAATATGTACTTTTCATTAAAAGAAGAAGAAAAAGGAAAGTAACACGGGTGATAAGGATGATGAATGTTAAACTAGATAAGGCATTTTGGAAAGAGAAAAAAAAGGATGACTCCTTTATAGAGATTACTTAGATTCGGTTGGTCCTTAAGGAATTTGGTTCTATAATTAAGTAATGACAGGCTAGTGCACTCAAGGCGAGAGATTAACTACTAAATCTAAAGACTAAGTGACCCTTGAAAGGAACTGACTAAATGTTCAGTTATCCTCGATGGAGTGGTCATATTTATCATTGATATTTTTGGATTCCCTTAATAGAAATGGCTTAAATAAATGAAAGATCATGAAGTCGCCTCTTTTTTTTTTTTTTGAAAAGATTAAAAAACCTGGAAGAAAAGAACTATAAAGTCTTAACCAAAAGAAAAATGAGTTAGAGATCTATTGTAAGAGAAGGTGATCTAAAGTTTCTAACAAATAGGATAAAATTTGTTGGACCCCCTCTTCCCTCCTCCGTAGTTTAACATATTTTCAATGTATTCATCGACTTTTAAAAATTATCAATACTCCTCGTTTAGTTTTATAACACTTGTCTCCTTGCTGTCAACTTTCGTTGCAAACCTTAGCTATGAACTTCAAAACAACATCGTGTAGTGCTATATGTCCTCTCACGACGTCATTTTGAGTCTGCAATTAGATTTTTGAATGGAAATTAATGGCAGGGGGATATATAGGTGTTATGAAACCTAAACTATAAGGGGTTATTAATAGTTTTTAAAAGTTATAGAGTACATTAATACTATGCCAAACCATAGGAGGGTTAAGTGAATTTAACCCTAACGAATAAGTTTGTGAAATTAAACCTGCTAAGAAAATGAATTATAATGATTTCTAAAGAAATTTGATTTAAACATAAATAATGACCTAGAAATTTTGAATCTAAAGGCTAATGAAATTGACTATTTTCAACAAAGTATCATTCATCTTGATTCTCATCTCAGCTATGGCACCCTTTGTAACTTTTAGAACTCCTTCCACACCAGTGTAACTAAACTCATCTACATCAAAGATACTTGAGGAAATTAAAATCCTTTTCAAATTTGGAATTTGTTGAATGTCTGTCAAACTTGTTACCACATCATCATGCATTTTGATTTTGATTATTCTTATAATAACAATAATGTGTATATGAGTGGTTTTTCTTAATTAATATAACTCTATCATTGAAAGGTTGATAAGTGGAGAACCAACTCCGGAAATATGGGGAAAAGATATCCAATATCCAAATTCCACTTATCATGAGGTCTTGCCTTTGTCCTCGTCATTAAGAGAATATCTTCTTTATAATCCTAATATATAATCAAGTGATATTTTATTATCACCTTTTAATTTCATTCTTCAATTTATAACAACAGACCTTAATATGTCCTTTTCTTACAATAATTACAAGCCAAATCCTAGTTTTGGATTTTAATTAGGTCGTAATTTTTTTGGTGTTAAAATTTCTTTCACTAATTCTACCTGTAACAACTAAACTTTCATGTTTAATTTCTCTAAAACTACTTGAAATTACTTGTCATTAAATTCATTAGAAAATAAAGATGTTTTGACTTCTTTCAAAGTAATAGTTTCCCAACTATAAATATAAAATTCTATAAATTAGTTTTTTTAGAAAAGAAATAGAATTAATTAATAAAGAAAAAACAAGGTCATACAAGCTTACAAACAAGAGGGATTACTCCTATCTAGATACCTACGAAGGCAAAGTATTAGGAATGGAAAACCAAGGTAAGAATAAAACACAACTAGTTACACTATAGATGCAGTGAGAAACGTATATTTGAACTACATGCCAAGTGAAGATTATTTAACAAAATGAGTTCCCGAACTTTAGTGATGATCCTAGATATCAAAGCCTCTTTCGAAGAGAATTTGCTGGCAAGACATCTTAGGCTACGCTCTCTCCAAATCATGTAGATACAACTTCCCAGTACAAGAATATGAATCTGATTTTGAGTTGACTGATTGAGTTAAGATTTTCTATGTAATGTCTATGATAGAGTCCCCCGGATCAGACCATGAACATTTAGTAATAACATAATCCCAAATGGAGTTATTGAATGGACATTTAAAGAGAAGATGATTCCTTGATTCATCATGCAGTGAGCACATTGGACATGATTTATCAACTTGCAAGTAAGACATTCTATCAGTTGTTCATAGCTTGTTTTCTATGGCCAACCAGAAAATAGAAGAAATCCTTGGAGTTAAGACTTTATTCCAAACCGTCTTTTACTAGAAAACATGGCTGCCTCGTTTATGTAACAATTTAACCATGTCTTTGTTAATGAGTTTACTGAGTGGTATATCCTTCCAGAAGAATTTATCTTATGAGTGTACATCAAGGGAGTATCCAGGTTGGAGATGTTGCAGACACCGTGAGAAATTCCAATTATTGCCATTAATGAAGTAAAAAAAGCCTAGTGTGCTGAGAATATAGTGAAGAGAGACACAAATGTTGAGGAGAATGTATTAATGGACAAAGGCTTGACCAATTATCATACCAAAGTGAGACCAATCTACCATTTCCTATCTTACTGAAGTGAATCACACGTTAAAACAATACTTAATAATGATATACAGATACACAAGAAAGGGGGTTGAATTGTGAACCCTTTTTGTTTAATCCCCTTCATAAACGAATTAGTTAAAAGAAACTTATTCTTTTCACAAGAACTACTAAAAATCACAGTCGTAAAGAATTTTCGTAAACTTGTGTATAACAACAAAATCGAAAATTGAAAGATAAGAGAAATTGAGAGTAGAGGGTTGAGAGATTTCGACACAACAATTTTTATACTGGTTCACTCCAAACCGTGGGCTACGTCCAGTCCTTAGATATCTTTCTGAGATTTCACTATCTCTCAAAACTTTACAAGTATTCTTTTGTTCCCGAGCCTCTTCAGGTCTCTTACATCTGTTTTTCGTATCGTCTGGTTTTTTGTGCCTGATTTTTTGCGTCTACTTTTTGCATCTGCTTTTTGACTTAGCTTCCATCTGCTTTTCACTTTAGCTTTTGTCTGCTTTTCATATTTGCTTTCTTTCATTATCATTTGTTCCTCATCAAAATTATGTTTGTAAATTCATTTTGACTTAACAATATGTATATTGCTTGTTATAGAGGAGCAACTGAAAAGTCAACTTCAGACGTTGCCAGATCTTCCAGGCATTAACTTCGGGAGCGACTTGTAAGTAACCTATACAGTCTCACTTAATTACTTGTTTGCTTAAATTCTGTTTTGAATTATTTTATAAATGTGATTTAAGTGTT
>JANVCL010000004.1:25552241-25570375 GCA_026546855.1 Erythroxylum incrassatum | reverse complement strand
CAATTTCCAGCTTTGATACTCAATTCAATTCCTTTCATTCCCATGTCAATTCTACTTCAATTAGCACTCAATTTACCTACCTATTCAACCAAACTTTCATCAAACACTTCACTTCAACATAACCCATAAAATTTCAGCATCATACTCAATCATTTTCTTTTAAGTTTTAGTCATCTAATATCACTAAAATCACTTCAAACTATGCAATTCACACACTAATCATATTCAACCTCATTAACTCTTACACAAGCATAACCTTATCCAACAAATCAAGCCATGCTTTATGAAAGTAATGCACAATACCTCAAAATTCATGCATAATAAGTCCCATTTAATGCATCCAACTACAATAAATAATTAAAGCTTAACATAAAAACTTACCTAACTAAGCTTCCAACTTCAACTCTTCAATTCTCCAACTACCTTACTTCTTCTCCATCCCATGCATGGTTATCATCAAGGTAAGAAGGTAGAAGGTTTAAGTGTGTAAACATGAAAGGAAATCATTCAAGGAAAATATCAACAAAATCGATGGAGATTTCGGTTGGTTGAAGGACTAAACTCATTGTTTGTTTTTTTTCCTTCTTTCCCTTTTGGAGAGTCGTATATAAATCAACAAGAATAATTAAGCAATGAATTGAAGAAGAATTGAGAATAAGAAGACCAAGTCCAAGCCTAATTAATGCATTTTGGACACTTAGCAAGCTTAGGAAAAAGACAAAAGTCATTTAATAGGATTAAACCCTAATGAAATAAATATTTGACCCGTTCAATTCCAATGGCCCAAATTTCAATCCCAAAATAATATATCCAAAATTGTAGTGCCATTGGATAGTAATTTTCGCTATCGAAAATCAACCGATTTGCCACTTGGCGATTTTTCTGGTCCGAGAATTTTCTCCGAAAAAGTCCAGAAAAATTTCTAAAATTCCCATAAAAGATAAAACACATAATGGATCACTCAAAATAATTTTTTAAATACAATTTCCACATTATTCACAATAAAATTCCATTTGGGCCTAATACCGGACAATAATCATGAATGCATGTACAGTTACTTTTCATGCGCAAATTTGACTGTTCACAAGTACCAATATACATGTACAATCCTAATTAGTCTCAAGCAATCTCATCCTATGTCAAATTACGATTCTACTTTTCCCGTTGGGGTTAGGATGTTACACTTATTGCCACCATATTATAAAGGTAAGAAAAATACAGGATTGTGTTAATCATTATTGGGTTGACGTATGACGTTTATAGTGATTTACTATTGGGAGTGTAGGTGTATTGGTAGTTGATTTTGGTGTAGGAAGTGAGGAAACACCAAAGCCCTAATTGGAAAACAAAAACCCTAACCGAAATCTCTAATCAAGGTAAGTGTTCTTTGGACTCAATTGAGCATGTCTAGTTATTATTGGTGTTATGGAGCTGATGAAATTGAATTAAGAATGATGGCTGTAGTGAAAGGAGTGGAATGGGTTTCTAGAAGTGCAATCTAGATAGTTTCGAAAAATACTATCCCCAACTTGAAATATATATCTTTTCTAAGAAAAATGCCTGCTTCATGGTTAAACTAGATGTAACAAGCTTTCCAAAGAGTATTAGAACACCTATATCCAAGACCATTTGATTGCCTAAATGGTCTAAGAAACTCACTGCTGGTGCAGAGCAATTCTGTAGATATTCAAAGTTTCTAACTTACTGTTGAGGTGTGATCTGGATAGTCAAATGGCGTCCAAAATTATGAAACTTAGCTACAATTAAAGCTTAGGATGATCCCTAAAAGTTTCATAAAGGAAAAAAAATTAAAATTCAAACCCAAAATATGAGAAAGTGGTGAAAATGTCCCTAGGGGTCAAAACTGAAAATTATGCTTAACTTTGTATCATATCCTATTAGAGTTAATGTTAAAACTCTACCATATTTATAAGTGTTGAAAACAATTCAAGGAATAAATAAAGTCTGATAAGCCTCTATGGTGAAATGAAAATAACTTGCCTCAATTATGATTAGACGTGCATGAAAATAGTGAAATTGAAATTGCATATGCATGATAGATAAAATAAAGGGGAGATGTTGTATTAGGTTGTAATTGATAATTATGAGAGTTACTTATATATGAAACCTATGTTTAGGTTCGAATACTCAACAGGCCTATCCATTAGCAAGAATATGTCATTTCACTAAGATTAAGATTAAGACTATGACAAACACATGACATATATAACGCTCATAGATTTATTTCAAGTAATCGTTTTCAACCCATTTGTACTTTTCCTTTATATTAGAACCATTTTCATAATCTTGACCCCTCACATTGTGGACATTAAGATCAAGAGACTTAAATGTATTCAATAATTCATTGAAAAGTCATAATCTAGATGTGTCATCTACCTTCAAGAACTCGAAAAAGTATTCTGTTGTTTCATTTTGTTACTTGACATATTCACATATCATACTATCAAGCTCATTTCTTCTTGATGGTTCACATATAGGGTTAAGAATTGTAGAAAAGTATTTGACATGTTTAATAATTCTTATGATAGAAATCCTAATAGTATAATCCTAAAGAGAAATCAACTTATTTTTATTTTTGTTACCAAGATAATGGTGATAAATTTCTTGATTTTGAATGCGTTTAACATGATCTTGCATTATCATATCAAATACAACAATCATCTCAAAAAATTACCATCACTATCTTAGTAGAGTTTATCATTAAATCCTCAAAAAGCAAATTATATTTAGCAAGACATTTCACAACTTAAACTATTATTATCAATAGTTGTCTCCAATATTATTTCTCCTTTACAATTTCTTGTTGCAAATTTTTATCAATTGTTTAATTTTTGCTCAATCTTACTCTTAGTGCATTCTAAGGTTTTATTTTAGTCATATGCCCAACACTATTCTCATATTCTTTGAGACTTTAACTAAGATGCTTCTAATCTCTAAATATATCATTTTCTAATGCACTTTGTTTGCTATTAGATTTGAATAACTTACAACAAAAACAATATGTTTTATCCACGTATTTAAAGTAAACGAATCATTTTATATCACTAATCTCTCCATCACTCAATTTTCTAGAATAATAAGAATATGAAAAATGTAAAGAAGTATTGTCTAAAGGAAACGCAATATTCAATTCCCTTATGGACTCTTTTTCAACTAAAATATCACTTAATTTATTCACAAGATTATCTCAATTTTTTAGGATCATAAATATCTAATAGAGGGATTGGTTTCTCATCGATTTTAAATTTTCTAAATTGGATGCATTTGGTATATGATCATGCTCACTCAAACTACTAGCATCCTTATGAATATGAATCTCTTCACTTAAATTTTCATTACGTTTTTAAAAATTACATTATCTTAATTCGTTAAGATTCTCACAATTGGACTAGAAAAAAAAACAAAAGGACCTATATGGAAATGGAAGAAGTAAGCATGCACAACGAAACAACAATAGCTCAACCATATATCACAAAGATATATCAATGGTGTTATGTATTTACGTCAGCGGAACAAAAAAACAAAGAGCAAAATTTAACATCCTATATTAAAAATGAAAAAATAAAGAGTAAAATTTTATGATAAAAGTTAGTCTTTTAGAATTCTGAAAATATAATTCCATAATTCTGATAATTTTCAAAAGATAAAATGTTATTGATTTACAATTTAGAGGAAAGCTAATCTTTTCCATGACATATGGTTGCAGTTGCATATGATCAACCATTACTCCTTGGTCTAACAAAAAATAAAATTCTATAGGATCACATTGACAATATAATTCTATAATTCTAATAATTTTCATAATATAAAATGTTCTTAAAGAGCATCAATTATAAGTTTCTAAAAGCTTAGTATGCGCTCAGTTTAAACTTTACACATAGTTTGTTTCATCTTTCAAAAACCATAAATAGACCTGCATTTCCCATTTCCCTTTATGCAAAGTACTTAACACAAGAATTGACATGATTCTTGAAATGGAATTAAGAAAGCAGACATCATTTGCATAACATAACATCTGTGATCAAATGGAATTACAAGACATGTAATTTATGGAAGAATCTAAAACATTTTATGACAATATTCTCAATTAAGGGTTTAAAAGGTTGAAGTTAAAATACATAGGCATAATTTGTTGAAATTATGAAGTTGTACTTGAAACAAGTTCATCTTCAAGATGGGAAAAATACTATTAGAAGATTTAGCTAAGAAGTTTTCTTAGTTATTGATGGCATAATTACATGCATTACAAGAATGTCTATGAAACGTCTTACTAAAAATGAACCCCTCCATAAAATCCAAATAATGAAGATTTGGATTAGTAGATTCACAACTCACATCCATCCAAAACTTACATGCTCATCAATCAAATACCAATTAAGCTTACCTATGTAACTAAGTGATAAAGAAAAACTATTTAAATCAAAAAACGCATTCATATTCTGAAGCTTTCAAAATAGACAGAAAAAGTTTGATTGGAAGAACAAAAAATGACTAGTAGCAAACCAAAGAAGAAAACTAAATCTAATCATCTGATGCTCTTGATATTTTGAAGCCAAGAGAGACGGTGTACTTGATTCAATTGGGAGAATGGGAATAAGAATTATGATGAATATAGTAGATTTCTATTCCTCACTATATTGAGGGATATAGATTATTGCCCCAAAAGGGGATATAAAAATACTATTAATCCAATTATAATATAGTACTAACCATCTTTTTCCATTCTTTACTCATTCCTTTCTTCTCATATCAACTAATCAAACACCCCTCAGTTTTGATTCATTTCAATCTTGATATGGCCATCAAGGTTGTTGATTTGGTTCGACTATCACATTAATTAATTTTTTTTCGTTTGCTTTTCCTATGAGGTGCTAATGGAGTTGCATTAATTAACCATGTTCTTTATTGCACATACTACTCCAAATATTGAATGCAAAGGTAAATATTTTGTTTCTACTTGGGCTTCTTATGACCACATGAACATTTACACTATCTTTTATCCTAGCTCTAGTATGATTATTGGAAGATTCATATGCAACACCTGAGCATGATTAAGATTGCCAAATGTCATACTACATGTTTCAATTGGGGAACATATGACCTATATGAGCGTAGGTCTTAGGCGAGTGCCCTTCTGTCATTGTTTATGCCAAACATGACCCTAGTAGCCATAACAAAAGCAATAAAAGCTATATGTTCTTGAGCACCCATTAGACAGTTATAAAGTATCCATAAAATGGTAGCTAAGATTATGGCTATGATAAGAACAACACCAAATCGCATCGCAAACACTTAGTGTTTTATTTGTAAGTTCAATATTATTCTTTTGGCTATAGTTATCATTTCAATCCAAAATGGGTTATCACTCACAAGAGAAACATTTTACAATGCTTATCGTCAATCCTCATATGGCTCACTCAATTATCTCCGTTCTTGCTCTTATCTCCTTTTCCATCACCTTTTGTCGGAACAACCTTTTGAGCTGTTGAGCTTAACAGAGGATTTTTTTTCTTTTCTTTTTCATCACAGTCTTAGCTTCATTTTAGGCCATAATCTTTTTAATTATTCATTATATCAAAATAAATTAAATAAAATAAATAATTGGATAAATAGTGAATATGTGGCAGCCACGTGGTAAGCGTAAAAATATGAAGTGACGAGCACGTCAGTAACATTAATGGAAAACTTAATATTAGACTATTTTCACAATAATTACAAGTTTGAGTATTTATGTGTCAGTTTTTAAAGTTCAGCCTAATATTATAAAATTGAAAAAAATTTAGAAATTTTTTTATAATGTATCCTATGTTTTATATAAATATTTGTGTATACATGACCTTCTTAATATTAAGGTAAACAACAAAAGCAATAAGTTCCTTTTCTAGGTAGTTCAGGTATGATCAGATATCTTCAATCGGCTGTTTTGTAATTCGATTTTTATTTTTACCTAAACAAATCTTTAATATGTTTGATTTGACCCTCTAACATGGATAATTATTTGCGTAATTCAATTTCTTAAGGCTACTTTGGACTTGGATACTTACTGACTGAGCCCAATCCAATGCCACCAACACCCACCGGCACTGATCCACCTAACACATCTGCCCTTCTCACAGCACCTAATTACAAATGTTAAAATTATCTACTCAAAACATTTCTACGACAAAAACCCTTCCGAAGTTTTCTACATTTGTTCAGATCTCCACTTCTGTTTAGTTATGTCGATCACCATCGTTTCCGTTAAAGCAAGGCAGATCTTCGACAGCCGTGGTAATCCAACCGTCGAGGTTTGTCTCTCTACTCATCTCGCTCGCTTTCTCTTACACACTTTCTCTTACACACTTACTGTTTTTCACTTCCGATACCGTCGAGGTTAAGGATCTTTAAGGTGTTGTACGACTTTGATGTCCGTTTCTCGATTTTACACGTGTAAGATACTTATTTCTGTTCTCGTTTGTGTGAGATTAGTCATTCTTCGCACCATGTCTTTGGTTTGAGTTGATTGGGGGACGTAATAGTTACTAGGATTTTCATTTCATTTTGTTGACCGTTTGTTGTTGGACTATATGTCTGATTTAATGAATGGATATGGATTTGGTGCAGGTTGATGTTCTTCTGTCTGATAAATACCTGGCTAGAGCTGCTGTTCCTAGTGGCGCATCAACCGGTAGGTCGTCGTTTAATTTGGCATCCGTCATTGATGTTTGTGGTTGCTATATTAGGAGGAAGCCTGGTGAAGTTTATGGTTAGGCTTTTGTTGAGAAGTATTGGGGTATTTTATTGACTGCAGGAGTTTATGAGGCCCTTGAACTGAGGGATGGAGGCTCAGACTACCTCGGAAAGGGTGTTTCTAAGGTGAAGTTACTTTGATGTTTCATTACATAGTCACAGGAATCCCGTTATGTACTACCGTTGTTTTTACATTTTTATTATTTTAATGTGCAGGCCGTTAACAATGTGAACACAACCATTGGTCCTGCATTGATTGGCAAGGTCCATAGCAATTGATCCTCTTAAATATTGTTTCTTATTGCAGAATGGTTTTGCTATGTTATGTATATTAGCATTCAACTACATGTATTTTTAGCTGTTCACTGCTAATAATTGTGGACTTCTCTAGTGATTGGTTAAATTCTATAAAATCGTTCAAGCTGACATTAGGTCTCGATTACTTCTAGAGTCTCAGTCGATGAGGATTTAAATGAAAAATAAAGTCTTGCGATGAATTGTCTTCTTAAGAGTTGGTTATTTATTAAATTAAAATGCTATTGTAACGTAGGATTTAAATTGTTCTGTTAATTATACTAATATATGTGCTTTGCGACACAGGATCCAACTGATCAGGTTGGCATTGATAACCTCATGGTTCAACAACTTGATGGAACTGTGAATGAGTGGGGTTGGTGCAAGCAAAAGGTAATTCAACAAATTTCTTGTATTTTCTTGCTCATAGGTGTTCTGAAATGTATTGGATGTTTGATCTCTTTTTCTCTCTGCAGCTTGGTGCAAATGCCATTCTAGCAGTTTCTCTTGCAGTCTGTAAAGCTGGGGCTCATGTCAAGGGCATTCCTCTTTATAAGGTACTGTCAAAGGTTTTTCGAATGAATTACTAAATGATATGCATTTGCTTTTAAAGGATTTAAATTATATTAAGCCTTTTTCATTTCTAGTATGATTTATTGGGGATGAATCCTAACATATCATTTGGATGCAGCACATTGCCAACCTTGCAGGAAACAAGAGTTTGGTGCTTCCAGTTCCAGCATTCAATGTCATTAATGGTGGATCACACGCTGGAAATAAACTTGCTATGCAGGCATGCTTTTCAGTACTGTGTTTCACTTGTACACAAAAATATTTACTGTATTGAGTTTCTGTTTGTTCGATTCTCACAGGAGTTCATGATCCTTCCTGTTGGAGCTTGCTCTTTCAAAGAGGCCATGAAGATGGGTGCTGAAGTTTACCACCATTTGAAGGTAATCATAACCCCACCCAAATTTGCTTTACTTTTTACATGGATGCTCATTCCTGTGGGCTAACATAATTTTCTTCTTTTCCTTTTGGTAATTTTGCTCTTCATGGTATATTTCTTGAGATAGTGATCATAATTGTAATTTGAGTCATTACAGAATATATTGGTATTTTCAATGTTAACGTTGGAGATTTCTAGAAAGTTTTCCAGTGCACATTTTAAGTTTGAAAGGATCTGCTCCATGTAAAGGGTTTTTCTACATCGTACTTAATGACTTTGACATGCCAATCACTGACCTTTCACTTCTCCTTTTTCCAGTCTGTCATTAAAAAGAAGTATGGTCAAGATGCAACAAATGTTGGAGATGAAGGTGGTTTTGCACCAAACATTCAGGTGAATCCTCACGAGTTTTGCTATGTTCTTCCACAAATTTTGTTTCTTCTGGCAACTGTACTTACATTCTCATATTTGGCAATCTCAGGAGAACAAGGAAGGACTTGAATTGCTGAAGACTGCTATTCAGAAGGCTGGTTATACAGACAAAGTTAGTTTCATCTAGAATCTGATGAATTCATTCTTTTGTTGTTTTTTATTTCATCTGAATTGCATGTGCCTGATAGTCTCCTCTTCTTTTTTATTTTGTTAGGTGGTCATCGGAATGGATGTTGCGGCTTCTGAATTCTATGGATCTGATAAAACCTATGACCTGAACTTCAAAGAAGAGGTAAGTTTTTCATGGGATTCTATAGCCAATTAAATCCAGTATTTCAGATTAGACTAAGGGGTAGTGAAACATATTCATTTGAAATTTCCAAATGTTGGTTTCTGATGAACATCCTAGTCATCCCTATTTAATAGGTTCAGCTCCTAGACATGCTACTCCCGACAGTATGGTGTAAATGTCTAAAGTTGCAATATGTAACACATATATGCATGCATTGACATGCTTAGAAGGAAGCTGATTTTATGTTGGCGAGTACATTTTGATGAAATTGGGACTTAATGAGAGGTAAATTAGAAGAGATGCATATTCTTGTGTTATATTGACAAAAGGGAAAAAGATAATGGATGTTAGGGGCATGATTCAATCAATTGATAACTGAGTGACTAAACGTAAAATTTTTCTGTTGACCCTGGTGAAGTATAATCTTCCTAAGGAGAAAGTTATTCATTTGAATCTACAGTTGTTAATCTTTGTAGTCTTCTTTTAACGTTACTTTTATTTGTTAAAATCTTTCTTCTTGTGTTTGAATTTTGCCCCCAGTCTGAGTTTGCATTTTCACACTTGAACTGCAAAGAAAGCATCACTTTTTGAAGTTTATAAATTTGTTACAGCGGGTTCCGACTTCCAGGCATGCTTATGCTTATCTTCTGTTCTGTGCAGAAAAATGATGGCTCTCAGAAGATATCTGGTGAAGCTCTCAAGGATTTGTACAAGTCATTTGTGTCCGAATATCCCATCGTGTCAATTGAAGATCCATTTGACCAGGATGACTGGGAGCATTACTCAAAGTTAACTGCTGAAATTGGGGAGAAAGTCCAAATTGTAGGCGATGATCTTTTGGTCACTAATCCCAAGGTCAGCATTTTCATCTTTCCATTTCTTCCAATTTTTCTGTTTTTAAGACACCATAAACTTCGGCTGTATTAGTTTCACTACTGATCCTGTTCTCTTTTGGCAGCGAGTTGAGAAGGCTATCAAAGAAAAGGCTTGCAATGCTCTCCTTCTTAAGGTACTGTCGCAATCAAATGTACAATTAAGCTTGCCTGCCTATTGTTGGTGGAAATGTCAATCTATAATTTGTTGTTTTTCAGGTTAATCAAATTGGATCTGTAACCGAGAGCATTGAAGCTGTGAAAATGTCAAAGCGAGCAGGATGGGGTGTTATGACCAGCCACCGAAGCGGTGAAACTGAGGATACGTTCATTGCCGATTTGGCTGTCGGGTTGGCCACGGTAATTATAATCATTCAAAATAAGTACAAGTGAAGATTTTTTTTCTTTTTCAGATTTGGTTTCATACTGATTCCTGTTTCGGTTCAAATAATGAAGGGTCAAATTAAGACAGGAGCCCCATGCAGGTCAGAGCGTCTTGCAAAATATAATCAGGTCAGTCTCTCTTCCTTGCTCGAGATGATTAACAGTGATGTAATTCGCAGTTCCTCTCAATGTGTTTTCATAAATGTTTTGTGCTTTCAGCTACTCCGCATTGAGGAAGAGCTTGGATCAGAGGCAGTATATGCTGGAGCCAACTTCAGGAAACCTGTTGAGCCCTATTAGAAGTAGCTCATGGTTTTGTGACGTGGGATTAATATTTACCTGTACTGGAATAAGATTATGTAGAATTTTCAATAATCTGGTCAGAAATTTTGTTCTTAGGCTGGAACAATACTTATCTTTTCTGAGTTGGAATAACTTAAAATTAGTTTTGACTGGGTTGATCTTTTAATGAAATCGATTGTTCTAGTAGCTTTACTTATTTCTTCATAATCTCAACTTGGTAAAATTATTTACAAAATTGCATTTTAAATTTTACCGTTTACAATATAATATAATTTGAATTTTACGTTTTTAAAACGATTTGAACAGATTTTAAGTGAATGGAAAGTTTGACAAGATTAATTTACGTTAATTAAATATTATGTTAATAATAATGTTATTGTTACATTTTTTAAATAAAAAATGAATCGTATTATTGCATAATTAGTATTTTTTAATTAATTAAAAAGTGAGTTTAAGAGTTGATTGTGCTATTCATATGATAAATTTTCACGTTTTAATAAAAAATAATATCATGTTAAACTGTTTCTTTCAAAATCTAATTTTAAGCACTTATAATTAGTAAATTTAATTATCTTTTTAAATCATCAATATTTTTTATCAATTATTTATTCATTGTGGCAGAAGGTCAAAATAAATAAAGTGCAGGCTGTGGGGTTCGAACCCACGCGTACTTATGTACAGAAGATCTTAAGTCTTCCCCCTTAACCTCTCGGGCAAACCTGCCCGACCTGCTCATTTTGCATAGTTTTTATATGTTATTGTTTCAGCTGTGTCCTACTGGAGTGGGTCGAGTTTGGGTCTCTTGTAGTCAAATATTAGGCGAAATGTTGGAGGTGGGAGCCAGGGAGGTAACGTTGCAAATATTGTATTGGATTGAGTTTTGGTACGATATTGTATTAGTATTAGTTAATATTAGGTACTATTTTGGATAATTTTTTTAAATTTATAAAATAATTCATGATTTTTTAAATTACAAAATAATTTATTGTTATATTGTATAGTTGTATTGTATATTTTTAACCGTCTCTAAAAATAATAATAATAAATAATAATCATAATTTTAATTTAATTTATAAAATTAATTTAATAATTAATAATGTATATAACTAAATTTAAAATATATTTTTAAAATATATAAATTTTAAATAAATTTTGATTTAATAATTAAAAATATATATAATTCACATTAGTTTATTATTATTATTTATTTTAAAAATAAAATATTTTTATTAATATTTTATTAATAAATATTATATAAAATATTAAAATAAATTTAAATAAAAATAATTTATTTTTAATTTTTATTTAGTGTATAATTATTATTAGTAATAAAAATATTAATTATTATTTTAAAAACAAAAATTAAAAAATCACTATAATTATAAAAGTTAAAGTAAATAAAATAACTAATTAAAAAATTTGAAAAAAAGGAGGAAAGGAGAGGTATGGAGAGAGATTTTAAAATTTTTTGAAAATTTTACAAAAAAATTCTCTTATTTTTTAAAATTTCCGATATCAACCAATATTTAGCCGATATTTTAAATACCGGCCGGTACCGACCGATACTATTTGAAACGAACTGACCAGTATTTAAATCCGATATGATCGACCATTTAGTACTGACCGATACCATCTAAAATGAACTGACCAGTATTTAAATCCGGTATGATTGACCATTTATTTCGTACCAATTTTAGTCCAATACGATACGTTCTAACCGGTACTCAAAATCCTGCTAGGAGGGAGTAAGAACTAAGAATGCACTCATACTTTCTCACGACACCGGATATGGACTCAGCTTTTTATTATGGATTTGGATGGACTTATAAAATTATCGTAGTTGTTTGTTTCTTTTTTTTTTTTCCCTCTGTTGGATGCTAGAACAATGAACATCATCATCTTCCACAACAAGCACAGCAACGATCTTCCACCGTACGTCACTTTCTTCGCAAAATTTGTTGCTTCTCACAATAAAATGGACAAACACGTTTCCTGGCCAGATCTTTGTTAAACGCTAGCATTTTTAGATGTTGTGACGAAAGCTGCAAGTATAACAATGACGTCGCACTACTGCATGAGGCAGTGCGACATGTTCTACCTTTAAGCTAGAAACCGTACCAATTTTTCGTGGTTGGATTTGTTAACTCCTCGATCGTCAACCTAAACTGGTATACCAGTAAGGCTTATTACAGAACATAAACTAGTCTATGAATCGCTTAAACTTGTGAAAAGGACCAGATAAGTTGAAAGGATACCGTATGTTTTTTTAGCTTATAATAGACATAGATTGATAACATGACTTAGATTTATACAGCATGTAGAGAACTAACCACTGCAACTAACAAAGCCAGCCGAATTTCTATTCTCACGTACGTTAATCCTAAACCCTACTGCTTCCGTGACAACCTCACAAGGAACTCGCTAAAAACAAGAAAACGAACGGTTTTCTGCCTTTTTTCCTACTGTGCAGCACTGTGCTTGGCTTTTGTATGGGATTGTAAAGCATTTTCCGAGCCAAATGATCTGCAATGAAAAAATTATAAAAGGATCATCTCTCAGTTTGCGACAAGAAACTAGCCTTGAAGCTGAGTTCAGAGCTGTTCTGTAAAGTTCCAAAGTAGCTTGGACGATGGGGTTTAAGCAACATTTATTAGATTACGCGTCCTTGGAAGCAATTTATGTGAGTGTAGCTAGCAACCATCCTTTATTGGAGCTGATTCTGGCTTGTAAAGATGTCATGAATAGTAGTTGGATTTGTAAATCTCCTCACTTAAAAGAAGTCACAGGATTGGTATGCTACTGAGTGAGCTAGGATTAGTATCAACTTCCTTTTGTTTTCACTTTCTTTTATCACTTTCTTTGGACTTAAGACTATGTTTTCCTCCTAGTAGGCTTCAATTTTGTTGATAGCACACAATATTTTACTAAAATAACACAGAATCTTATTTTTGTGGGAATAGACAGGAAAGAATCTAGAGGTCAAGTTTTACCTGCTGCAAGACTTGCAAGGAAAAGTTTTGGAAACCTGCCCCTTATTCTGGTCACTGTTAGCAGGTATTTTCAGTATTTGCTTTGAAGGGTGAGGTGTTGCCACATGACCGCCCACTTTCTTCTTATCTGCACAATCAATTGGCAAGCATTTGATGATATAGAGACGTGCTAGCAACAGAAGTTCGAACCTATGCTGCATGTTTCACTCATATATTCCTAATCACCTCTAAAATCTCAAATGGAATAAGAACAACGCATCACAAATTTGATTTATAACATTCCTGAAAAACCCAAAGGAAGAACCAAAAAACGTCTACATGATACATAATTGAATATGGATATGACACTTGTGGTGCAAAATAAATATGCCAATCACAACCTCCTGAATAATTCCAATTAACAGAGTTGCAGGTATTCAAGGGTAGTTTATAAGATGCTACTTTAAGAAACCACCTAGAAGAAAAAGAACTCACCACTCTTCTGAGGAGTAACCAATTTGACCTTCTTATCATGAGTTTTTGTGGTAGAATCTGCTAACCTCTTCTTTCCTGCTTCAATCTTCAGCAATGCAGACCACTGAGAAATGCAGCAATATTCCTCCTTAAGAAATGCAAAGCTAGCACGCTAAAGAACTCGAGCATAACATTAAGGGTATATGGAAAAATGAATTGCTTACCTTGTCTGGTTTCCTTTCGTCCTCATCCTCACTTTCATCATCCTCGTCACTTTCATCGTCGTCATCATCTTCATCACTTACATCATCCATGACATTGGTTGTCTTACCCTGAAGATATTATCACAGTGATTAACCAATGAAAACAACAGTACAAGACTAACATGAAGTTGAGGTCATTCACTCTAAGAAAGTGCATTTCTTTTACCACAATAGACATCTTGTTTCGAACCTTTAATACAAGTATCATCTATCAGTGTCAATAGAGATTTCTTGTTATTATCCAAAAGGAGGAATAACTACAGTCATATAGAATATATACCTGATCACCACTATCATCATCGGAAAGAGAGTCATCCTCTTCATCATCACTAGCATCCGCATCTTCTTCAGATTCATTATTTGGTTTAACAATTCTCACCGTCTGGTTAGCAGCAGCATTTGTCGTTGGTTTATTTTGTTCAGATTTCCCTACAAATAGAAATTGAAGAATTAAAAAAAACAGAAACAAAAGGGGTAAGAAATGACAGCCACTAAACATGAATCTGATCCTTACGTCCAACACTGTCATTAGCAATAGTAAGATCCTCCTCACTTTCATCGTCAGACTCTGAGGTTTGACAAAAACAGGCATAATTCATTTTCTTTTCCGGAAAATTTGGTGAAAGGTAATATCAACATCACAAAATCACTTACCAGAACCGATACCACCAGTCATGGTGAAATAATAATAAGCCAGTCAAGGAGTTGACAACTACAACTTCGTGAGAAAGAGATCTCAATAAACAGAAAACAGAGCACGTAAGATATATATGTACATACACGATGCATAAAATGTTTTAGGATATCTATCTGGAGCTTTGTATCCAAAGAAGAAGACGCTTCCATGTTTGCAGTTATGGGAAAGCTCAAAATCTTTCTCAAACACCAGGTCAAAGGACAGTTGAGGGAACTTTTGCGCAGAAAGAGTTCCAAGAACAAGCTTCTTATCCCCAATTGTAACATACAAAAACACGGGTTCATTTCCTTTTTCCTTCTTCAACTCCCCTAGAGATGCCTAGGACAAAACTTTCAAGTTAGTCAAAGACAAAACCTTGAAAGCCAATAAAATGGAAATTTTAATGACAATTTCCAATAACAATCAAGTGCTGAGACCTGTGACAGATGAATAATGAATTCACCACCACATTCAACCCTAAGGGGACTACCACTCTTGACCTCAACACCTGGACAATTTCATCATAAAATCAGTTAAAATTACAAATAATCGCAGCGATTTTCGAACATTTCATCGTAATTTCTAAAACCAACGGTTTTGAATTAAAAAAAAAGAAGAAGCCAAAGTTGAACTAAGAGAAATTTACGATCGAACTAAGGAGTAGAAGATCGTGAAGATGGAAGAATGTTTAAAGAAAAAAGAGGGAAAAATCTTACCCCAAAACTCCATTTCTGAGTGTACGCTGGCTCGAGGGTTTGTTCTTCTAGAAGAAAAACGCTTATTCGTTTGGCTTTATCTGTTTGCTTTATTCTCTCCGTTTAGTATTTTTCTTATTCAGCACTTTGAGAATTGATGGATTGGTTTCGGTGATTACACCCCACGCGGTTTACGTCGTCCATTGATTTGACTGCTGATTATTTTCCTCATATTGAACGGTTAAGATCGAGTTGGTATTGGCTAAGTTAAAATGGAAGCACAAACCATGGTAAAACTTTCCATAATATGGTACTGTCTTGCACGTGCCAAGAATTAAAGCTCTCTTTTTATTTCTTTTTTTAATTATTTATAATATAGTAATTAAATAAATTAGAAACGTTATCTTAAGCCTAATAATATTAAAAACCTCAATCGTTTTAACTGGTAGTATTTTAAAAATTTTGAATAAAATTGTGTAAATTTTAAATTTTTATAAATTAAAATAAATCAATTACTTTTTATTCAACAATCTTTTTTTATTAAATTTTATATTATTTAATAGGTAAGAACAATTTCTTTAAACCATATTTTAAATTTTTAAATTTTATTTAATCTTTAACCGATTTAATGACAGTCTAATTCTTGTTGAACCATTTATACCTTGAACTTTTTATCTTACCGATTTAACTTTCGATCTAGTTTTTAAAATATTGAGTATAACCATACGGTCAAATAATATTTTGTAATTTAAGTTAATAATATCTCATATAAATTGGTAAAAACTAAAATAGTAAATTCAATTAATTGTACCTCACATCAAAGAATTTGAAAATATTAACTGTTCATTTGAAAAAAATATGAAATCATTTTATTTTTAAAAGGATATTTAACAAAAAATGATTTAAGTGAATATTTTTAGAAATTTTAATTTATAGGTAAATTTTGGTAGATTTGCAAGTCTAAAACCACTTGAAGACAAAAGTAAGAGATCGTGACTAGCAAGTGAAGCAGAAAAGCGATATTATACTATTAGTCTATCGTACAGTTGCCCTTGACATGAGCCCCTTCAACGTTTTTTTTTTTTGGTGAGGAGGGTAAAAGTTGGGGAACTAGTTCCTCAGAAAAACAACAAATTGACAGTCGCCTAAGAGATGCAGCTGAATCCCAGGGGCGGGGTTGACCAATAAGTCCACAGTCAACGTTGTCAACCATGGAAGTCCTACCTTTACAATTGCAGAGAGTCATCATTAATTTGTCGTTCAGTGATGTGCTTTTCACGGTAATGAAAATGCAGTTGAAGTCAAAATGACAATGTAAATACTGGATCGGGACTTGATATTGTCTTATAAAGCAGCCTGTTATAACACAACATACATCAAGTTTCAGACACTGACAATTTTGGTGGCTGTTGTTGAGTTCAATTTGATACTACTAAATCTTGACAACCATTATTAGTCATTGATCAACTAGTCTAAGTTTTATGTGTAAAACCTACATAATTTGTGGCTAATTAATAGTTATGGTGGTTTTAATAATATTAAATGTTAAATTTTGATTGATCAACTTAATTAAATCAGATAAAGTTTTTATTTTAAATTCGTCGTTTGATGAAAACGGTTAAAATATGCCTATTTTATAAAAATCGGTCCTCTCTCTTATTCATATGTTTTTTTTACTTTTTTATTATTAAAAAATAAGATTATTAAGAGAAAGAGGAGAGAAATTAAATTTCTCTATATTCAATAACTTTGAGGAGTTTTCTCAATTAAGATTAAACTACCCTTACGAATAAATGTATGTAATTCCTATTTTACATTCGGGTGAAAAATATATAATTTTAAAACCTGGGTTAAAGGAGTGTTGGAATTATGTCTATTTAGTAAATTATGCTTACATCTTATATAGAGCCTAGTTCTAAATTCTATAAATTTTCCATTAAAATATGTTTAATTTATATTATTTCCGCATAATTGCTTGTTGAATCTACTAAGTTATTAAAAATTTCTTCGTATCTCATGTCTTGTTCTACCGCATGGATCAAGTTTTTATGGCATTAATTGTCTCGTTTATGCTTGACTGCTGTGTGTATATATATATATATATTGTTTATTTAATTAGTCTCTCATGTTCTTGCCGCTTACAAGCATGGAGATGGTTTTATAAAAGAAGATGACTTTATAATTTTTTTTTAATTTTATGTATGAATTGAATAATAAATGGGTCAAATCATGTAGCCTTTATGGATTGGAATTAATCGCAAAGCCTTCTGTTATCAAGGCTACATGTAACCACTAATATTTTTGTTTTATTTTACCGATTTCCGTCCACATACACATATTACATTTATTCGTTTATAGATTTGTAATATGTGTACTGCATACGAAGCTTATTGTTATATGAAAGTTGCCGAACCCATATATACGAGAGCTATCATTATCATTTTTATTAGTATTGTTGTTTTAAGATGATATGTTTTTGTAAAAAGAAAAACAGGTAAGTAAAACGTATTTATTTTATTCTGTTGTGATTTTTTATTTCTGAAAATACAAAAACCACAACAGTTTTACAGAAACCAGAAAACATCGTTTATCTGAATTTTGACAACATATTTTCTTCAACAGAAAAACAATATATCCCTATTATCTATCTCGATTAATAATAATAATAATAAAGTACAAAATTTATAATAATAATTAATTATTGATTATTAATCATTAATAATAATAATAAGATAATTAATTTGGTATAATAAAATTAATAATATTAATAATAGTAAGTAG
>JANVCL010000004.1:25491634-25505052 GCA_026546855.1 Erythroxylum incrassatum | reverse complement strand
TACATAATATAAATATTCAAAGTACCAAAGAAATATATAATATGGTACTAATTTCTAAAATTATATTATGTATAAATGAATTATGAATTAAATAATCCCTTATAATTGGGCCATAAATATTTATTAACTTAATATATTGTCCCTTAATGGCCCAAAGGCCCAAAATCACAGTCCATAAGTTGAGTTTTGGGCCTTGCAGCACGCCAGCATCTGGAAGGGTTGGTGCGGCTGGCGTCTCAGCCAGCAGTTCGTTTCCAGACGAGCGTCTTCTTCCTCCAAATGCCTGTCTTCTGGGTTGTTTCATTTTTTTCAGTTTTTTTTTTAATTCCTTCAATTCTTCGATTGCTCTTCCTACGTTGTGCTTCATATCACAAACACAGAGGATGATTTCTATTTCAAAAACAAACTATCCCAAGCCTTTACTAAGAGCATTCATGGAGGATCGATGTTACCAAAAGTTCAGATTTTATTTAAACAATCAACCCATAACCGGTTTCCTTTTCTTTCCACCATTAAAACCGAAAATGACAGTCCAGAAACGCAACACATATACTCATAAACTTGAAGCAATTCATTCTCGGTTCTTTCTCAAGAACATGTTTCTTACTCTAATCCATACACATCATATATCAACACTGAACATTCATTATGGTTTCTGAAATTTCAATCCATTCAAAACCATTTATGCATACCAACACCGAAAGATCATATATTTCAACACTGAACATTCGTATTTTGTTTAAGACATTTACATTAATAACCAATCTTCTAGTTTCAAGAACCATGCAATTTCGTTATTTTTGAACAGACGATTAACATATGTCTAGATTGCATCATTCGAGTTCTTCAACGCATTCAATTGGTTTTCAGTTCTTTCTTATAAACATGAACATCATATTCGGTTACTTCTCAACAATAATAGTTCAAGAACATTACGTTACAAACATCCAAAATCAAACTGAAAAACATCAAAATACAATCATACATAATAGAAACACGGCGGATCACAAATCATGCAATACTGTTCATGGAAGAAATACCGTAAATGAACAGAACAAAACAAAGACACAATCACGTTTCAGAAACGCAACAAACAATACCACGCTCTTATACCAATTGTAAATCATTTATGGATCGACAATTATTTGCGTACTTGTATCCATGATTACTTTTGATTTGTAACACGTTGATTTATTTCCTCTCGTCTTCTTCCTTAGAGAATTCCTCAATGGTTCAGAATTGTTTCAGAATCGTTATGATGAAATAAGTTGTTTCAACTTATATAGCATCTCCAATGGACATGTCCTTTGGTAATTAGAAGAGAGAGGAAAAGGGTCTGTGACCCATTTGAGACCTAATAATTTAATACCCAATAACCATTATCTTGGGTGCTTTTCAAGGGACTCAATCTATAAATTACATAGGACATAAAATAGTCTAACAGTTGGACCCGAGACTAAAATGCAAAATACAAGTACAGGGAGTGAAAATATTAAAAAAAGGCTTACATTAGGTCCCTTATGTCGAGTCCTCACTCCTTAACTCAAAAGTCAGAACTTTAGTCTCCTCTCCTCTACTGTCGCACGTTGCTTGGAGCTCTATCATCCCTCTCCTTGTTGCACGTTACTGTCATGTTGTCCTACTGACAGTCGTTTCATTGCTCTCCTTTACATGTGCCTGTCGTGCCTCTCCTCTCCAACCTCTAGATTTGCCCCATCGCCAGCCTACCACATGTCTCTCCAACCTCCAGATTTGTCACGTCGCCAGCTCACGCACCATCTTCACTGTCCCAGAGTTAGAGCTCCTCTCCTCACGAGTCCCACATCATCTTTCCGGATTCATTTTCAGTGCTTATGTGTGTAATAACTGATAACTAGTAATTGAGTTTGTATGGTGTAGTTGTAAACTTGTAATATTATGCGTGTAATTATGGTGTAGAGTTGTAATCTTGTGTGTGGTATAAGTGTGACCGTGTAATTATGGTGTAGATGTAATCTCATGTGTGTTAATGTGTAAGTGGATTAATGTAAATGTGTAATTAAGATTTATAAATCAATAATTTGTGTGCAATTAGAAATCATAATTAACTCTAAAAAAAGAAATCATAATTAAAATACACTGTATTATGTATTCCTGATTAGTTATCATTCAATACACACAAAATTATTGATTCCTTGTTCGTTTTGGTCAATTAATAATTAGAAATACACTAAAATTATTTGTAGAATATTATAATAGTGTATTGTGTATTGTAATTTTCATTCTTTTTATGTAATCCTAAATGTAAATATAAAACATTTTGGTGTAATTTAATTTAGCTTTTTATTTCACTGAAGCCAATTTAGCTCTTTTGTCATTTTTTAGTTAGTGATTTTATTTGATTATTTAATGTATTTGGTTTATACCATGAGAGTTTATAAAGAGATTTAATTTAAACTTAAAATTTGACAAAGTTTTATAATTCTTTAAGGTATTTTTGAAATTGTTTTTTTTTTGCATTTCTTGAAATTTAAAAGTTCTTCGATTTAAGTCTCTCATAAAACGGAAGAATTTGACATTAAAAGTTAGTTATCATATGATACAAATTTCACATAAATTAGGAAATTTTGTGATGAGTTTGTGTTGATACTTATTATCTGTCAAGGTTTACTAACTTATATACATGAATAGAGGGTTGTATGCTGGTTATATGTTATATTTTATAGTGATGTTATAGATGGCTATATGATATTATGGTTTCTGTGGGAAGTTAAACGGAACCTGATGAATAAAATTTCGCAAAGAGCCATATAAGTCAAATTCTGAATGCAATGGATCGTAGAGAATTCTAAAGAGCTAAAATGGTGTGAGAATGCCAAGCTAATTTTTTAGGACATAGAAGTCCTGATAAAGGATTAAGATCAATTTGAAGTTTTGGAATTCGCTTATGTAAAGATTGCTAATTCGAAAGTCCAAAAGGTTTTTAGTACGAGTCCAGACCCTTTGTCCAATATTACTCTGTCTTATTCTGTCTCATGGAATCTCAGCTATTTATTTATGTGGGTCCCGCATAAAATTTATTGGATACAATAAAACACCATAATATTAGACAGAAAATCTAAACTCCTTCGATACCATATAATTGGTTTGCTTAACCAAACATACATGTGGAGCAATTGTTGATAACCTGCAAAAAAAATTAGCCTATTTGACCTAAAAGTGAAAAAGGTCCAAATACTAAAATTCTTGAAAGTCATTTGACTAAAGAGTTTGTCGATATGAGAACTGGTTGAGATGTTCACGATTTAAGAAGTACAGATAGTTGATACATAATGGACATGTGCTTTAAAACACAATAGTTAATAGAGGCAGTTAGTTAGAACATTGCCAAAATATGAAGTGAGTAAGAAGTTTAGCAATTATAAGAAAACTACTTGAGGGTGTTAAAATTAGGAGAATAGTGTGTGGTAGGCTGTTAGCTAGAATGTGGTCATGACCGGGAAGTGAGTCGGAAGTTGAACAATTATAAGAAAATTACTTGAGGTAGTTAAAGTTAACATGATTATATAAATCTACTAGCAACACAACAATTTCCAAAATACAAAGAAAAACAATCAGATTACTTTAGAATATAAGTTTTACGAGAGTCCGGAAAGAGTCATCAATATACGTAACACTCTTTTTGTTAAAATGTAAGACAAATTAAATTGAGTAATAGTATCTTAAAATTTTGGGCCTTGAACAGTAAGGCCCAAACATAGGCCCCCTCCACAATTTGGCCTGTTATTACAAATAAATCACTCGTCGGGGTCTCGAAGAAAAAGATAAAAAAGAAAGAAAGAAAGAAAGAATCAATAAGCTTCATTCTGTTCCCTGTAACTTTTTTATTTTCATTTTTGTTAGTTTCGATTGTCGATTTCTGTCTTCGATGACTATTCTCGTGTTATGTAATTGCAAGATTTGATGTATGAGGATCAATATTTAGGGTTAGGGTTTTTTCTTTTCATTTCTTTTGATATTCACCACTTGGTAAATGGAAATGGAGCGTAAATCCTTCGACAGATCGCGAGAACCTTCTGGATTGAAGAAGCCCCGTTTAGCCGATAACCAACCAAATCCCAACGGCCGTCCATTCCCATCAAGACCGTCACCGTCACCCTTACTTCCTAGGTGCAGTAATAGACTGGCTGCTTCCTCTGATAGGGACTCCGAGAGCAACGACTCGAGCCTTGGAAGCGCCGCCGGCTACCAGCCGCCGTATCAGGAGCTTGTGAGCCAGTACAAAGCGGCTTTATCCGAGCTGACTTTTAATTCGAAACCCATAATCACCAACTTGACTATAATTGCTGGCGAGAATCATCACGCCGCCAAAGCTATTGCTGCTACTGTCTGCGCTAATATTCTTGAGGTGAACCAAACCCAGTTTCAGATTTCACCCAATTTGAATTATTACATTTGGAATTGTAAATATTGTGGCCCAGTTGTTGAAGGCAAGAGTAGTTTGTTAGTAGTTATATTAGTGGGTATGATACTGTAACTTCAGTTTAATGAAACATATTTTGACATCAAGCGTCTTGTTTATAGTCGTTATGCAGTTTTGGATGTTTACTTTAGTAACCTTTTTCATTTTGAGGCAGGAATTTCTTTAATTGTTTGAAGTCCAACTTGGAGCATTGGTTTTGTTACCCTGCAATCCTTCCATCAGTTCAACTCAAAATAGTTTAGGATTTGGTTTTTGCATGCCTCGTGTACATTTTGTGATCAAAGACTTATATGTCTTAGCACTATGCTTAGTTGAGTGGATTTGGGGTTCACTGAGGTCCCTTGGCTATTAAAGATCAATAGCAAGTTTGACGTGCACAAAGCAAACTAGTTATGCAACCAGATCAATTTAACATGTTCTTGTTGCTTAGCTGATACTGGGTCATTGTGTTGCTGCTGTGGTGAATCTTTCAAGTAATTGAAGCTGCAAATCTGATCTTAACAGATGCTTTTGTTTACCAAATTGGAATTCTGTTACAAAAGTGGACATGAGTGAAGCCCTCTTCTTATTTTTCCAGTTGTTGGTCAGGGGTGGTGGAAGTCAGGTCATATTCTCTTAAAGCTAACATGAAAGAAAGTACTGGTTTGGGAGTAATCAATCGCACCTATGCCATCCTGCAGCTCACAACTTTATTGAACACACAGCAAGCTCCAAAATGCAGCTGGAGGAATTATCTTTTTAATCTTTCTAAATGGATAGAAGATGGTATTCAAGAGCTGCAATTTTTTTTAATTTGAAGGATGCTTCTTGAAATAATATGTAAAATTTCTGATCCATGATCATGATACTGATTGAACTAGGCATCATCCTTCACCTTCTAGCGGTGGATAATATCTTCTTCTAATACTAAGTTTAGAGAGGAAGAGAGACTCAAATTGTTGTAGAATGCAAAAAGTTCAAGAGGATATCATTCCAATGGCAGTTCTGCTGGGCTGAGTTTGATATTTTGTGGAAATGTGATTCTAGTTAAATTTTCTCTTCTTGTTCTCCCTCTGAGTACATATTTTATGCTACTGAGGTCATTTACAGGTATCCTTGCTTGTTTCACTAATAATGAAATAACTTGCAGGTACCAAGTGAGCAAAAGCTGCCATCACTTTATCTTTTAGACAGCATTGTAAAGAATATTGGGAGGGATTACATAAAGTATTTTGCTGACAGATTGCCTGAGGTTAGGTTTTTCAATTTTGTATGGCGTCTTTTTACTTGAGAGGCATGTTAGATATGCTATACTTGAATATGTTGTGTTATACGGTTTCAACACTAGTCAGACAATTTTTTACTATAATTACAGATGCAAACTTGTTTGTTAGAGAACTGATCGAAGTCCTTGCTTACTACCAAATTGAGGTTACCTCTTGCAAATCAAATTGCTAAAGGGTGTTGCTTTTTCACTTTACTTGGTAATAATAAACTGTGTGGGTGTTTCAGGTTTTTTGCAAAGCATATAAGCAAATTGATCCCTCCATCCATTCAAGCATGCGGCATCTTTTTGGGACGTGGAAAGGTGTCTTTCCTCCTCAGCCACTTCAGATAATTGAGAAGGAACTTGGCTTTGTTTCTGCTGTGAATGCTTCATCTTCAGCATCGACTACATCTAGGCCTGATTCTCAATCACAGCGCCCTCCACATAGCATTCATGTCAACCCCAAGTATTTGGAAAGACAACGACTTCAGCAATCAAGCAGGGTAAGTGGAATTGATGAACTGCCTTTAGCAATACAGGTATAGATATGTTGCCATAGCCTAGACTAAACTATCTTACATCTTAAACTTTGTTTTCTATGTCCTGAATAAAAATTGCTTTTTTCCTGTCTTTCTAAGTTCGGGTGCCCCATATTTCCCTTTCCTATATCTAACTTTTACCTGCTATTTCGTCTCATGTGAGAAAAAAATATGTGCTATGGCATAGAGACTTAGATTCCTGGAAATACATTACCACAGAAGTTTTTTACTTATGCATGTACATGACTTTTGAAGGAGGATGGATGTATAAACTTTTTTTAGCAACACCAACAACAATGTATAAACTGTGTCCCAATAATATTCCTTTATGTTGCTTCATCTGTTGAGGTAGTGTAAGTAGTGTCGCCATCAAACTGATTATGTTTCTCTATCAATGTGGTTCTATCTCAAGGCAAAGGGAATACCTAATGACATGACTCTTCCTATAGCCAACTCGAGTGAAGATGTTGAAAGGCCAGGCAGGTCAGCTGTTACTGGTGCTGGACGCCCATGGGAGGAAGGCTCTGTCAAAATTAATGTTAGTAAACAATTGATTCCATTCAGATTTTAACAAATTAATGCATCCCATTGCTTCTTATAAAATTGTACTTCCACTTATAAGATGTTATCTTTCAGAATATTCAACACCCCCATAAACAATCTATGGTTGAGCTTGTCCATGAGAAGAGAATGGGTTCAACATATGGAGACTTTGAACATGGTTCTGATGTTCAAAGAAGCTCAGGCATGGGTGTTGGAAGAAGTGGGAGGATTTCGGACCCAGTGCATGACAAGCCTTGGTATGGTACTGGCAGCAGCATCTCAGAGACAATATCTAGCCAAAAAAATGGTTACTGTCTGAAACAAGGATCCCCACAATTGTCATCAGCAAAGGCTCCTAGTTACGATTTGCATCTAGAGCCCCGTATTCAGGGCATTGCTAGGAGCCACAGTGAGATGTCCCCTAGCTGGAAGAACTCAGAGGAAGAGGAGTTCGTTTGGGAAATGCACTCTAGAGTGTCAGATCATGATGCAGCTAAACTTTCTAATAACTCCAGAAAAGGGTGGACTCCTGATGATACAGAGAAATTGGTAAGATTCAATCGGGAAAACCTTTTTCTTCTTAGAGTTTTGGAGCGAGAAAAGTAAATGAGCAAACTTGTACTGGATTGCAAATTGAATCAAGTTTGCAATAAAAACTTCTGTGTTCATTCTGTGTTGGCTTCAGCATTGCTGTTTTAACTCTAAAATTTTCCATGTGCAGGACTTCGAAAATCACCTCCAAAGGCCACAAAGTGTACATGAAATTGGCTCAAGATTTGATAGAGAAAATTCCTCCGATTCGTTATCTTCTGAACAGAAAGAGCAAGCTAGTAGTGGGTATCAAATGCCCTCCCCGTGGCAATTGCAGGATTCACATTCAGCAGATGGACTCTTGCGTCCAGGAGCTTCTATTACTGGTTACTCGAATGGTAATTCAGCCAGTATTAGTGGGTTGCCCAAAAGTGCAGGGTCATTGACCAGGGTGGCAGTAAGACCTCATATGACAAGTTCTCAAATTGCAACCTTGGGATTTGGGCTTTCAGCACATGAATCATCAGGACCATCTGGAACCTTAGCACAATATAGGTTACCGTCCCTTGAAGTGCCATCATCATCATCTGCTCAGTCAGGCAGGCAGCAACGCCCATCCTCACCCTCGATTGCAGCACAGCACATGCATCAACAATTGCCAAACTTTTCTGGGGAAGACTATACACTACCCCAGTCTCTACCTCGGTCAGAATATACAGTTCCTAAAAAAGCCAACATGGAGAAATTGCTGTCTCGACATGTTGAACCTGGCAACTTAGACACGGTGCAAATTCAGGAGGGGAAGGCTTCATCTTCTTCAGTATTTACTTCTCAACCAAGTCATCAGCATAATCAATCACGACAATCTCTGTCTAGAGAATCTGAAGCTTCTCATCAGATTCAGAAACCAAACTTGCCGCCAGTCTCAGATATTAGAACTCCATCAACATCTGGAAGTAGTGCATCTGATCATTCAAGTTTGCCTACTGCCGAAGTAACAGGACTATCAAGTACTAGTAGCTTGTTGGCTGCTGTTATGAAGAGTGGAATTCTTTCTAATATTGCCTCTGGTGGTCTTCCTATCAAAAGTTTTCAAGATGAAGAGAAAGTTCAACCTAAATCAAGCATTCAACCACCTATTGCTAGTGTTACTCACCTGCCACAAAAGGCTAGGGCTAAGGGTTCTTCAGTAGCTTTGTCTGCTCCATTGTCAAATGATAGTACGTTGGCTAACCCCACTATTTCTCCCATAAAAGAGGAGCAGTGCCCTCCAGCGCTTGGTCTCCTTCCATCATTACAGGAATCAGATGCTGTGACAAAGGTCGCAAGCCCCATTTCCAATCTTTTGAGTTCCTTAGTGGCCAAAGGTTTGATATCTGCTTCTAAGTTGGATACATCATCTCCTTCCCATACTGAGTCACAGAACCAAACCGTTCCTGCTGCTACTGCTATACCTACTGCAGTTTCCACTCCTCTGAACACTTCTGCTATAGCCCAGTCCACTCAGAAAGAAGTTCCAGAACCTGCAGAAAAAGTCTTTGCTGCCTTACAGCAGTCTACCACAGTGGAAGTGGAAAATCTCATTGGATTGGAGTTTAAGTCGGATGTAATCCGGGAATTACATCCACCTGTGATTAGTTCACTCTTTGATGACATACAACATCAATGCATCATATGTGGCCTTCGGCTTAAACTTAAAGAGCGGCTTGATAGACACATGGACTGGCATACCCTAAAGAGAATAGATCCAGGTTGTACAAGCAGGTTGAGTAGGGGTTGGTATGCTGATGCAGAGGATTGGATTGCAAGGACAGGGGGGGCTCCATTGGTAGTGGAATCTCCTCATTTTATAGATGAGTTTGGTGCACCAATCGATGAAGATGAGCCAATGGTTCCTGCAGATGAAGACCAATGTGTTTGTGTTTTGTGTGGTGAACTTTTTGAAGATTATTATAGTCAAGAAAGGAGTAAATGGATGTTCAAAGGCGCAGTTTACTCAACACTTCCATTGGCGGATGGTAAGCTAGATTCTACGAAGGAGAGTTCTAAGGTTTCCATTGTACATGTGAACTGTAGATCACAAAGTTCAGTTCCTGACTTGGGATTGGAAAAAGAGTATTAAAATTGTAAGTGGCCTTATTTCATAATAGTGTCTCAATTCTAGATATCTTACTTGTGTATTACTTCTGCATCTGTTGAAGTATCAATCCACTGTTTCATATACCCTCCTTCAAAACAGCTTGCTTAGCTTCTTCTTTTATCTTCCCTGCTTTGGCCATATTTTCTTAGTTTCACGTCTGCATCTTTCCTTTGCTGGTGGCTTTTGGATTAGTGCTTAGTGGCATGAGTTCTACTTAAGAGTACCATTTCATTATTTGTTATGCTGGGCATATATTTTGATGAAGCCAAATATATGGAACATAATTTTTTTGATCCATTAATGTAGTTATAGTTGTTACGTCTGCTCAAGCAGAAATTGTCTTTTTAATTGATTCTTTGGTTATTATTTATAAATTTATGCCATCTATCTTTAGGATTACTGATTCATATATGCAAGGTTTTTGCCATGCTAATATGGAGATCCTCATTCATGTTGCAATTTTGTAACCTGGCGGTGGTTTCAGCACCTTCATAGGCATCTTATGATTATTTGAGTTTACTGAGTTAATTACAGTTCTGTTCCTCTTTTGTCCTTTTGTTTCTGGTTTCTGGTTTCTGGGTTATTTTGCATTTTGTTGAAAGTATTCCTCAACTCTTTGGGTAGGAAAAGGGTGTGTGATGCCTGAAGATCTAAAGAAGCAAGATTGCTGGTCGACATCTGTAAGCTGAGTGAGGGATCAGTCTCTTACAAGAAGAAGTTTATGGGTTTATCATGCAATTGTTGTTCTTCACCAGCATCATCATGAGAGTAGTATGTTGTAGATTTCCCTCATGCCTTTTCTCTGTTCTGCAAAAGATTTTTTTTTGTCAATAGAAATATAATTCAGTACCTGACAGTTCACATCTTAACTTCCTGCACTTGTATGGTTGATTTGTGATGTGCTTTTGTTTCTGATATAAAATTTTCCGTAGTGGGTCTCCTGTCATGCCACCATTTAATACCAACAGCAGGAGAAAGGCAATGCAATCCATTTTCGCAGTTCCACGATGAGTCTTATGTTTTTTTGTGTAAAGAGGATAAAAATGAGGTTGAATGGCCCTTTTAAATTCCTTTTTCTGTCGCTTCTATTATCTTTTGGGTAACTTTGATGCTGATGATAGTGCAGTGCAACTGCAGTTTAATCGTTAAATTTGTTTTAGTGGGATGTGCTTTGCTTCCCCAACTCGTGGGAAGAACTTATTGGTCCCATGACATCTTGTTTGTGTTACTTCCGTCAAGGGGTGGATCTGTGAGAGGAATTAGATTTGACTCTCTCCCCTCTGCAGAAAATGGAGAGATTTTCTCCCGTTTCTTCGATTTGGTTGGTGGTACTTGACTAATATTATGGAGGACCACTTTTCGGAGGATTTTACAAATTTTCAAGCGTTCATGTAAGCCTACCAGTTTCATCAGGCTTAAAATGGTTCTCATCACGCTAACTTTTACTTTTTGGCACCAAGTCTCCTGCCCTAAATTCAAGGCTTTTATAGATCTCATATGTACAATTCTAACAATTGGTCATCGGAGGTCCATAACTAGTACGGAAATCATTGTCCGGTAGAACGTAAACTGCAAAAGACATTTTTCACGACCTATTCGATAGTTTTATGAAAATAATTGAAATTTAATTCCGAGCGTTTGGAGTTATGAATGTTGCAACGATACAAATACCTAGATGAACAGGAAGACATACCAAAAACAATCAAGGTTACATTGGCATCAAGTATAAGATTGGTTCATCATCTGGGGTGATGGGTGGGTTCTTAGACCCGTGGTTTCATAATTTTTTGTAGTGGGGCACGTGGTAGGCAGGGATTTTATTCTTTTTTTACCAAAAGAAATGCATTGTCAGTGCCGAGGCTATGATCCTGTGGATCCTTTTCACAGCTGCTTATGTTCTTCTCGATGATTGAGGATGGCATTATCAATCAACCATGTGTTTATTGTATCAAAGCTACTCTTGCTCTTCTCCGTTGTTTCTCACAATAGTCCTAAAAGATTATTCCTGTTTTATGGTCTTGTGGATTCCCTTGTTTAAATTGCCATCCTACTTGATACCCATAACTAGGCACTCGAGAAAGGAAAGCATTCACAGCTCTTGTGGATTCCCTTGTTTAAATTGGCACTCCACTTAATACCCACATAACTAGGCACTCGAAAAAGGAAAGCATTCACAGCTACTATATTAACAATCTGTCAACATATAATTTGATATGTAGCTCCATATATGTGAACAGTTATCTACACATAATTTGATACGAAGTTCCATCTTACTTTTTTCTTCAACTCAACTTCTCTTACAATAGGAAAGAACATAATTCTTTGTTTTATATATGATGGAGACCACATCTGTTTAAGGGTTATTGCGCTCGGTGTAAACGTAGTCTAAGTGAGCTTCAGCTATCATCCTTCCGTGTCGGCATTCCTCATCTTTCTCGCTGCAGTACTCGCCTGAGGTCATGGTAACCTGCAAATATTATTGAGAAACAACGGACTCCATGGAAAGGCAACAAGTCTACACGATGTGTGATAATTTTAAAGAGCGAGGAGATTGGGAACTGGACAGGCGTTCAATGATTATGTTAATCCTTTACCTTGTTAACTTCCAGATTTGTGCTTCTGACTGAAACTGGCCGAGTGCTTTCATTAACCTTCACTTCATTTTGACCTGTAGGAGAGTGCAAATAATCGTAAAGTTTCCAATCTTGATCTTGCAATGATGATGAAGCATGTAACAGTTTTATGCCTAGAAACAAGGACAAGAAAAATATCGTTTTCTTTACCTTGTTTTTGTACTAGGAAACGAGAAGATGTTGAAGAAACAAGCAGTGAAAGAAGGCAAAGGAAGGTTACAAACAACCGATATTCTCTGTTCATTGCTTCAGAGCTTTTTTCTTTATCTTTTCAGAGAAGGGTTGAGATGAAAAGCTAGAACTACGAGAGAAATGAGTCCGCTGGTTGACGAAGGGTTGGTGAGTATAAGGGGTGGGTCCAGTCAATTCCACTTCATTATAGCTAGTATTGTTTAAGGGTTGTAAGAGGATGACCATGAAACTGAAATCATCAGACCAGAGAATTTTATGTCGTTGTCAATGGTGGTCCATTATGGTTCCAACTTCCACATGAAGTTGAGGGACAAATAAATGAGCACAACATACTTTTTTTTTTTTTGGTTACAGAGCACAGCATACTTTGTACGCCTAAAAAGTGAAAGCGAAGAAGTAGTATCGTAAGTTGCCCAGTCCCTAACTCCCACGTCAGTTTTGTTTACAAGTGTCAACAAAGTACGACCCACAGCTGTTGCGCATTCAGGTTTGCTTGCTCACTTCAAGATTCAGTATTTTATCTTGTATTTTAGCCAATTCCTTCGACTTCCACGTACTGTATCTAAAACTCATTGCAAACTCAGAGAACAAAAAAAGTTAAAATTTAGCACACGTTTGATTGAGGGGTTAGGGATGAAAAGAGACGAAACTTAACACATTTTTATCATTTAGTTAAAAATTTTATAATAGAATAAGATGGAAGCAGAAGGTTTCATGTTATGTTTCATCATATCCTAAACAGTGAAAATAAAAAACCTTCGATTTGGAGTGTTTAGGATAAAACGTAAATTAATAAATACAACAAAACTTCGATAAATGAATATTCGATAAATTAATAATCTCGATTAAATAATAATTTTCTTCGGTCCCGACTTGAGCCAATGAAATAAAATAATAACCTCGCTAAATGCATAAGATGATAGTTTTAAAAAAATTCCTTGAGGCCCACTGAAAATATAAAATAATAATTCATTAAATAAATATAAAAATTACATATATAATTCATAAAATAAAGCACTTCCTAAACAATTTTTATTTCAAATTTTATGCTTTCTTAAAATATGAATCTATAGTCAATTGATTCTTCTTTTCATGCGAACTGAATCCAATTTCATCTTTAACTTTTTGGAGG
>JANVCL010000004.1:25442377-25458758 GCA_026546855.1 Erythroxylum incrassatum | reverse complement strand
GGCTTAGGAAGTCTATATGGGTCCATTGTTGACGTCCTTGGTTCGCTCCGTGTTACGAATCTCGCTAAAATTGTTAGGTCATTGTTACTTTTGTGATTTCCTTTTCTTCTTCAAGCTGAGCTTTCTTGATAGATGGTTCTAATCGAGTGATGTCTAAATCAACAGTTTCAGCTACATTACTCGATTACTCTTGTGTTCATGCAAGAGTATGATTTTAGAAATAAAAGAAACAATGAAAACGAAAATTAAAAACTAACTAAATGCCTTAAACTATAGGATTAAACTAATTACCTCCCTTACAACGACGTAAAAAACTTGATCATGGTTTTCCAATGTGTGTAAGTTCTAAATAATAATGTTGCGGTCTAAACAAACCAATATAAATTAAATTCTATCTAGACCAATTAGGGACACGTGCACCTCGTCGATAAGTAATATGAAACGATAAGAACCGAATATCGCACCCAAGGAAATTTCAACACGCAAGACAATTAAATTAAACGATGAAAATTTACTTGGATGATCAAGAATTTATTGATTTGAAAATAAAATAAAATAAATTAAGCAAATCAAGAAAATATGAAAAATGCAAGGTATGAATTAAAATGACTAGATTTAATCAAATTACAAAAATCGGTCAAGGTATTAGATTTCAATTAGATTGGACACGGAAAATTGTAACGGTGGATTGATCTAGGAATTACTTCACTTAAGTAAGTCAAACCCAATGTTCATGGATATTCCCTTCTCTTCTAAATCTGAGTCACCCACTTTGTTCATAGATAATTTAGAATAAAAGGCGTTAAATATAAGAAGCCTAAAATTAAGTTCATTAATCTTAGGTATCCTCACATAAGATTCTAAAGTTGGTCTACACTTTAGTTTCAATTATGTTGCTTGATTAATTTTCTGACAAATTAAATCCCATTGGTTGTGGCATTAAATCATCAAAGGTCTTAATTTAAGCGATCAAGCTAAATTAGGACTAAATATGCATTCAATCAAGCAAAAATCAATACCACAAAAATTATCCTAATCCAATATCAATCTTAACCTTAACCAAAAAGAAAAATTTACTCACACATATTTATCAATGAAACAAAAATCATAGTCGTAATATATGTTTGCATTGATTAAATTCAAACAATTAAAATAAATACGAAATTAAAAAACAAATTAAAAAACACCCCCTTTTTCCGCAGCTAAATTTTTTCGCAATTGTGCCGTCGCCACCAGCTGCTTGTGTTGCAGTGAAATAATTGAAGGTTGCATCAATGAAGGGACCCAGTTGATTTGTTGTTCACGCGATAGCTACTTCCACTTCAACGTGGCTGGTCCACCTCCTGCTTCATCCTTTATTTCATTACTTGTTCTCCACCAGCTGCTAAAATTGTCTCTCCTTTATTTTTGTATCCAACGTCCTCTCTTCTCCACAGCTGTCAACTACTAACGTGATCCTTCAAATCCAGAAGCAACATGTCTTTCCTCCACTTCACCAGCAGCGTTGTTCCACCAGAGTGTAGTCCATCTCATGCTTCAACATCGTCTAACTCTCCAGCTAACGTGTTTTTATCTCAACTGCAACGTTCCACTCTCCAAACCAGCTGATTCATCAACGTGAATGGATGGAGAGTCTTGAGTGGTATGTAACGTTAATGAGGGAGTGGTTGCTTGCTTTTCTCTTCTCCAACAGCTAACAATTTTATTTCTCCTCCCTAGCACGCTCTCTCTTAGATGCTTTTAACGTGGATCCTCCACCAATGTAAGCACCAGCTGCAATGTTCACTTCTTGCCACAGCTGTCTTTAACGTTGTTGTCCACCATAGGAAGGTTGTTCATGCCAGTTGTCCTTCTTCAACGTAGCTGCCCCATTTCTCCAGCCATAATGCCACCAGTTACTACTTTATGTGTGAGGAGAGTGCTGAGTGATTCACCGTTTCATGAGGGCTGTAACGTGAGTTCCATTTGCTCCAATAACTCACATTTTTTCAGCTTTTATTTGGAATGTCCCAGCTATCCTCTATTAACGTAACTTTTTGCTCCTTTGTTTCAGCTCTCCACATTATGAGTCTCCACCAGTTACCCCACCAACTTCCTTTATCTCAATGTATTGGTTGTCTTTTAGTATTTTCTTTGGTCCACAATTCACGCAGCCTTCAACGAACTCATGCCCTTTGTGTTGTTTTTTTGTTAGCTTTTCCACCAACTACGTTGTTCTCTACCCATTCAATATCCACGCCTCCCTCTTGCTTCAATGTTGCTGCTTTGTTGTCTTCATGTGACACGAAAATAATTGTTTATGGTCCACCTTTTTTATGCCCATTACTCTCCAACGCCACTTGCTTTCCTTTTCTGTTTTTCAAAGATTTTTGGTCCCACGCAAATTCATGCTCTTTGTCCCTCTTTGCGCACGCCTCCAGCATTTTTTAATGCCACCAATTGCTTTACGTTACCATTTTTTTTCTATCCCTTGAACGTCCATTTAGGTCTCCCATTACATTCACGTTGTAACCATTTTGAGGGCTTTTCTTGCTTTATACTCTTAAATGTTTCAAAGCCAATATGTGCCTAAAATTAAAACAAATAACTTTTAATTAGTACAATTTAAATATTAAATGGACAATAGTTCAGCAAATTGTGTATCAAAAATTAATACAAAAATGTCCATTAACAACACCCCCACACTTGAATTGTTTCTTGTCCTTAACATGTAAAATTGAAGTATTTGAGCTTGATGAAAGAGGTGGAATAACATTTGTATAGTTAATCATTTAAGAAATATTATGTGTTTAAGTTTTACAATTCAGTTAAGACTTAGATATGTATATCTTATGTTATTAACTGTGAAGCTAATTAATTTATGTGGGCTAATATTTATAGGTATCATTCTAGGAAACCTTTAGGATACTATAACTCCTCCATTAGTGAATCCTATAGGTTTGAACTATTGTGGTATATGCTAAATGTCACCATACATCTATAAAAGTGTGAATTAATTCTTGTTTTAGTTAGCAGTGTCTAGTTAGTTAGGTTTTATTATTGTCAATTGTGTTAGGATAAGAAATGAGTTAAGTTTACAAGAATTTGAAAAGGCTATATTTTACATATTATTGGGAGCTAAATTATTTATAAGTTAGCATCTTTATAGCTTGTTTTATAGGAATTATATGATTTTTCTATATTTTATTCATTATCTTATAAGTGATGAATTAGAGGAGAAATCTAGAATTTGAATGTGTTATTCTCTATGGTTTTCAGGTTAAGAAGATATAAGAATCATTTGGAATTTAGAAGATGGATTACAACTTTATAAAAGGCATCAAAGATCAACTAAATCTCAAAGATATCAAACTTTGGTGAATTTGGTGGTAAAGGTCACATAGTGTAAGTTATAACTAGGAGATAGGCATTTATCTCTCACAAGGTTCAAAAGATGGAGAAATAAAACTCAACCAGCACCAATTACAACTTGGTGTTAAGTGTTAGTTACACATTGATTTAAGATAACTAAAGTTCTACAATAAAATCAACATTGGTATGGAAGATATAAGACTTGTAACACACTCTGAGGATATTAAAAATTAAAAGTTTAATCACTTTAGGACTTTATGATGTAATGCTAGTTATAAATACTCTTATTATGGTTAACTTAGAGGGAGACTTTTGGAGGTTAGTTACAAACTCCTTTATCATTGAGTTATTAGTTTTAGGGCTTCTTAGCATTAAAGAGGAATTTAGAGCAATATTAGAGGAAATTCATGACAACTCTTCTAACTATTTCTTTCTTTCTCCCTTTTATGTTAAGATTCTGTTTTTAGTTTTTTCATAATTTTTAATAGTTAAATCCCTATTTAGGTTTAGGAATATAGCTTGTGATGGATATTTTAATTTTCAATACATAAGTAGTTATCATTTGATCAAATTTATTTTCTTTGTTCTTAATTATTGGATTTAAACCTAATTAATATAGATTCAGTCTTAAGGATTATATGAAAGATTGGAAGGTGAAGTAAAATCTATGTAATGAGAGAGTAAACACCTTAGATCTAAAGATAGGGATATCCTACATTTATTCCATGCAAACTAATAACAAAAATAATAAATTCCATATGAAATGCATACTCCTTAAGATTAACATGTAATTTATACGCTTTAAAATTAAAAGTATGTAAATGTTTAATATAACTATCTTATTGTTTATTATACACTAACATATCATCAAAAGTAAACTACAATAAATTTTCCAATGAAAAAACATAAAACATAATTCATTAATTTTATAAAGTTGATAGGTGCATTAGTTACATTAAATGGCATCATTAACTACTTATATAAACTACGTTTTGTTTTAAAAGTAGTTTTCCACCCATCAGTCTTTTCCACGTAACCATTATTTACACAAATTTAAGAAATATACAGAAACTATGTAATTCATTAAGCATATCATCTAACCTAGGGATATGATGTCCATTATTTATAGTAATTTTATTGATGACTTGATAATTAACAAACATGTTCCATGTTTTACCTTTCTTTGACACCAGAACTATAAGAACTAAATATAGACTAAGACTCTCCCTTATGTTCATCCACTTGCCTTTGAATCTCTTTTGTCTCTTTAGGATTGATTCTATAGATGGTCTATTATGGATTGATGAACCAAGAATGAAGTTTATTTGGTGTTATACACTTATTAAAGGTTTACCATATGGTATTTCCTTTGAAAATAGATCTGTAAACTTTTGGAACTTAGAAACAATCCCATTAGGTAAAGAACTTTTAAAATTGTTAGTTGAAAAACAAATATTCTTGTATAAAAGTACAAATAGTTGTTACCTTGATGATATAGTACTCTTAATCTCACTACTTTTAATAAATGCACTAACTCTCTTACTTTTCTCTTTATTTTGCACTCCACACTTTGAATTTTTTCCCATTGCACACCACTATGCTTGTTTCACTTTTTTATATACAATCACTTTTTTTAGCACTCTTTTCTTTTCCTTAAGCTCTCACTTATTTTCCTCTCATTTTACACTCTTTAGCTATTATAGTATGATCATTATATGCGTCTCATAATGAGTGGTATTAATATAATATTTTGGTTATTAATTACAAAACAATATATATTCTTGTATCTATCATAAGTAACATTCCTATCAAACTACCACAGACACCCTAAGAGTATATAACCAGTATGCATTTATATAACATCATAAAGAACTCCATCCTTGTAATTGCCTATAGAGAATGCCACTATCAACTTTGATACCTTAACTTATCCACATTCATTTATCTATTATAACTTATACAATTTAGGATGTTTTAATCTGGACAAATTCATATTTTCAATCAACAAAGTACTAGTAACATTAATAAAACTACCATTCTCAATAATCATGTTGCACACCTTGTTATTCATATAATTCCTTGTATAAATAGGAATTATGCTAATGTTAGATGTCATTAACATCTTGCTTAGTTTGTATGTTAAGAGCACACTATATCTCCATGCATAGGTCCATCAATGTTAACATCATTACAATCCTCCAGAAGTGGCACCTCATCATCATTCGAACTATCACTCTCTATGTCATTATTTTTTATAACAATCGTAGCTCTTTTATTTAGATATTGAGAAGCAATTTGGCACTTGAAACACTTAACATAACGTGACTTAGAAGGTGATATAGATTTAGTTTAACCTTTGAAAGAAATAGTTTAATCCTTTTATTTTACATCTTTTTTAAGTTTCAAGGCAATTTTGTTCTCTTTCTAAATTGATCTCTATGAAGAGTTGATAGTCAAACTATAATTAAAAATACCCATAGACTTCAATTACCTTTCCACCTTAATAGCTTTATAAAAGAAATGACTATCTTCATCTCTTTGTAGTAATCCTCCACACTCATGGAACCTTAAGTTAGCTCCTGCAACTTTCTACATAAGTTCCTATAATAATGGTTAGCTACGAACCGTTTACACATCAAGATAGGTGGGGAAGTAAAATTAATCCTTGTTCATACATTGGCTTCTCCGGTACGAAGTGAGCCACTTCAAATAGGTTCATTGCTCCTGCCCAGAAACGATTAATCCAGCATAGGTTATATGGGCTCCCAGTATTTCACCAGATAAATTAATAAGTTAGGCATTTCTGGCCCACCAAGCAAAATCGGTATTTTCTTAGTCACGACCGGCTAAAGCTAAAGTTTCATTAAAGAGGGTACAAGATCCTCTACATGTGAGAGCTATTGCTTATGCAATTTAGGATCCTCATTTTGGTCAACCGACTGTGGAAGCGTTTACTCTTTTTCCATAATTAAATAGGTCTCTCATGATTTCTACACTTATTAATCACAAATTGATCTTACTATATACTAGCATAATCCATAAACTTAATTGCTAGTTTAACCTTCTTTTTCTTAGAGTAATTACTAAAATCAAACATATGTTCTACCTTCCTCTCCCACTCTAATTATAGTTTAAAATAATTCTTACTTTGAAGGATAAGGATTTTCATCTTAATATTACCAAAATTGCTAGCTTGTCTTGAAACAACCTTTTAACTCTTTTTAGAGCCAATCTCATCATAATTTGAATCCTCATGTACTTACTCCTCAAATGTGAGTTTTCTAGAGGATTTAGGTTTATGGGAAATATAACCTATCCATTCTCACATTTAGAACTTTGGATTGGTCTTAGATAGTCTATATAAATAATTAAGATCAATTTCTACAATATCTCCACCACTACTTATGCTTAAACTTGCAAATAAAATGTTAGTAACAAATATATTGGTTTTCCAATACAGTCTCTTATATGTTTACAGCCAAGATTAGGTTACTTAATCACTCATGTTATGCTCAATTTTAGCTTTTCTCAATGACATTCTCACCACTCTTGCCTTTTACTATTCAACTTCTTTTTACAAGCCCTTTAACAATAAGCCTGACAATAATCTTACCAAAATTACAAGTAACAATAAAGTATATAACTTTGTTTAACGAAATCATCAAGAAATAACAAAGGACGTAAAATCAATAGGAAATGAAATGAAATTAAGAATCCTTTTAAGTTTTGATGATCACTTTTGATTCAAAATTAAGAATCCTTTTAAAATTTAAAATATATGATATTTAAGTTTTGATGATCACTTTTGATTCAAAATTATTTTTTCTATTTTATCTTTTTCATTTTACGTATGTAAGATGTAGATTGACTTAAAATCATAAGAGAAAAGCAAATGGGGACAACTTTGATTGAAGAAGACTGAATAAAGTGAATTTTGAATTGAAAAGTTACACACAAAAAGAATCAAATAAGAAGAAAAAAAGTTAAAAATATAAATAAAACATGACTTTAAGAACCAAATCTTTGATACCAAATAATATGAACCTTAGGTAAGCACTCATATGTAAGAGGCTCTAGAACCACTAAACATAGTTACAGATAAATCTAAAAGAATATATAGGCATACATAATTTGTCTTTCCTAAACAAAAACACATATGCAAAAGGCTCTATAAATACTAAATATAGTTATAAATGTTTATAAGGAGGATACTGAGACTCAAAATAAAAGGGACCATTATGTATATGATACATAGAAAAAGAACTTATTAGCTCACGATTATATTGCTAAGTAATATTGACAATGACATTACATACGAGTCTAGAAAGTATCCAACTACTAAGGACATATGTCTACTTTGATTGATTGATTTAGAGCTACCTTATTGACTAAATTAAAGTCACTCAATATCAAGTTTGACACATATAACAAGCAATCCAATTATACAATCAAAAGTATTTAAGGTATACATCAAAAATGATAAGTAAGTTAAGAGATTTGGTCATGTGTTGTTTGATGAACAATAACTACAAGCAATCATCCATTATATACATCATAGTTGGGAGTGTATAAAAAATGCATTTAACATACAATAAGAACTTTAAAATAATGGAGAGTGCTACCAGACATCTTATATTAAAAGAAAAACACCTTAAAACTTTTTAAATGACCTCTAAGGTATAAGTAGTTTATTCTAGCTTACATCAAGGCATGAATAGGAAGGGTAAGCATCAAGGTGGGTTTAAGTGAAAAAAGGTAATAAAAATAGCCACAATACTCATGACTTCAAGAAGGCTACTTTAGATTTTACTAAGACATTCCAAGACATAAAATATGTCGATTAATGAAATCAATTTACAGCCTAAAGTAGTTCTCAATATAATGGTACACTTTTTAATATTTTCATATGATTTCCATATGATTGCTGAAGACTGCAATATATATAGGGTTAATAACAACGTGATAACTTCATTTTGTAAGAGATCCAAAGATAAATGAGTATTTTACTTTTATATGTGGATGATATTTTAATTACATGTAATGATTTTGAGTATGAATTTAAAATGAAAAGCATGAGTGAAGATGTGTGCATTCTCAAACTAAAGATTTCAAGAGATCAACCAAAAAATTGCTTTCACTTTCATAAGTGACATATATTTAGAGAATTCTTGAGTGATTCTGTATTAAAAATTATAGGCCAATTGATAATTCTATTGTTAAAGGTGAAGGTCTCAATTAAGAGGTTTGTCCAATAACACCACAAGAAAAGGAACAAATGAAGAAAGCTTTTTATTTCAATGTACTTGGAAGTCTTATATATGTAAATGATATGTAAAAGACAAAGTATTGGCTATAATATTAAAACTATGAGCATATTAGTTAAATCCATCTCAGACTCATTAAAAGCAGTAAAGAGAATATTGAGGCATAATAAAAGGTATACATGATTATGTATTATGTTATTAAGGTAATGACTTAGGTATATAAGGTTATGTGGATAGAAATTGGAGATGAGTTTTAGATGGAAGAAATTTTACCTTAAGGTTTGTTTTCTCATTCAATAATGGTACAACATCATAGAGTAGTAAGAAATAATTATGTATTACTTTATCTATAATGAAAACTGAATTTATAGCATTTTTAATTGCATTACAATATATGGTTTTATTTAGACATTTCTTAGTTCACTAGGAAATTACTAAAACTAATTTGATGTAGTACTAATCAAATATGATAGTCAAGTATCAATCACTTATATAAAAGATTTCAAATTTTATTACAAGACTAAGTATGAAGATGCAAGTATAAATGTGTGAAGGATATAGTCACAAGAGGTAAAGTGAACATGAAGTATGTCTCTACATGTAAATGTGAAGTCACTATCATTAAATAGATATTGTTTATTTTACGATAAGTATTATGTGCCATTTGATTCTAAAGTATATTTCATTTGTATGAAATATTTAAATGAGAATTAAAGAGTATGTCAAGCAGATAAGAGATTAGCCTTGTCAAGCAAACAATAATCTATAATGTTTTTAATAAACAAATATTAGACATGTTTAATGCTTATTGTCTACGTACTAATCGAGAGCAAGAAGCTTGAACTATAATTGTAGCCTTAAATAATAAAAATAAAAGAAAATTGACTTAAAATGATTAAGTGGTCATTGTATTTGTCTTAATTTGCCAAATGTAAAATCTAAAAAAATGAACTCTAAAGTAGATTTGTAGACTGAGTTTAATATTAAGTATATTTGAGCTAATATTTATACAGTAATTTATGAATAGAAAACATTCGCTCTAAATAAAAAGGGGTTAGTAATGTAGCCAACCTAAATGTCTTCTTACAAATTATGGAGAATTCTCTTGCTTTTTTTCCTAACCTTTTGAATTACCTTAATATGTTATTTGTATAAAAGTTAAACATAAAATCTAAACATTACTCATTAGTGACAATAACTAAACCAATAAATCTTTCACTAAATACTCTAGTGAATAAAACTTTCACCAATAAATCAACCAAATTATCTTTTAAAATTATGCTTAGAATAGTGAATAATACTCTGTAGTGAAACTAACTAAATCAATATTTTTTTTCATTAAGATTTTTATTCTTCGCCAAGTGCTATCACTACAATCAATCAAGCCTACACTTTTTAAGCATTCATTATTAACCTCTAAATCAGTTAACAAATATTATAAATTAGATCTTCGAATGTTAAATTTTATCAATTCATAAACATTATAACCTTAAATTTTAGAATCTTACATATCAATAATGCCAGTATGGTTCATCTCGTAACGCGCTGCAACAAAATCATTTGGCCATATAATGTATGATCCACAGAAGTTTCGTTGCATGGGTCAATTTTCGTCTTGAATGTTTTAAATTGTGTTAAGCTGGGTGGTTTTTTTATTTTATTTGTTGTGGAATCTCAAACGACTCTCTCCAGGTAGGGATAAAGAAAACCCAGGAGGCAACAATCAGTGATCATGATAAAGTAGGGTCCATAAATCATCTATTATTAAAGGCAGTGGAAGAAAAGGTTGTGAGCAAAGTTACAGACAAGCAAATTTTCTGGATTACAAGTTTACTTCTGAGATGTAACGATGAATTCTGACTGATATTCAGTTGAATTTCTACAACTTGTTTGTGGTCTATGTTTGATTTTGGTTGGTATGTTTTGCTCGTCTAGTCACTATATATTGGACAGGTTAGATACATAAAATCGAGCTCTGTTGTCTCTTTCAAAATGCACAATCACTTTCCACTGTATGTTCGTGTAAGCAACGATTAGAACAGCTCCAATCCACTTCAAACTGGACGATAATGTTCTCCTTATTTTCCAACTTTGTGTTCATAACATGATCTAGAGTGTAATTTTATGTGACAGCCTGAACAAATATAGCAAATAATGTTCAAATATGCTGAGGGTTTTAGTTGGTCAGGAAAATTTTGCATTTTGAGTAGTCTCTTCCACGCCTGTAGTACAGTTGCTTCCGTTCCCCTTGTACACGAAGAAAACAGCTCATGACTCAAGACCTGAAGAAGCAAAGCATCCACCAGGGAACATAACACACAAAAAGCAATCCTATTTCTACTAGACAACTTTACAAGAAAGAGAAATTCCAGACCCAAGAGAATGGGATCTGCTATACTGTAATAATATGCATGTCCTTTCTTGTCGAATTTGATTGCTGCGCGATAGTTTAGACAGTCTTCCCGTAAAGAGCGGAAATTTTCATTTACCCTATAAAATGGTATTGTCTCCTGAGAAGAAAAGAATCTTACTTGGCGTATGATTCCCTGTTTTCTTTACGAGTGATGTTATTGACTTGTATGCTAAAAGTTTGTCCCCATCGGCACAGTATCTGTTTTGACTATCTTAAATTACACAGGAACGCCACTTCTTGATTAAGCTTGACCGTGATATGCCCTTGTTGTTAATCATGGGAAGTGCGAGGATGGTTCACAAGATTTACAAGACTTTAAGGGGTCTACGGTTGTCCTTTAGCAGTGATGTCCTTGATGCATTCTTCCAAAATCAAAAGCCTTTGGCAGTGAATCCTCCATGGTTTCTCACTTGTATCATTACTTAGTCTTTTTTTTAAACCAAAAAATGCCATCATAAGGATTTGTAATGTTTAAAGGTTGTTCTCTAAACTAAAAGGTTATGCTGTTTTGGATTGACCGAACATCCAAAATAATCTACGAGCTTGACTAAGTATTTCCATCAAGAGTTTTTCGTAATAAGCTCTATTTTCATTTCAGTTCACAACACCTGAATCTAATATGAACTTTGTTACTGGGGCAAAGTTTTGGTAAAATCATTACGTGCAAAAGCTTCCAGCTAACAGCAAGCCAACTTCTTCCCACTTCAGCTTCTCTTGGCCAGTTTTATCGCCATTATTATTATTTGGCCTGCACGTATCTAACAACTTTACTGACAATCGAACGTCAATCAATGACATTTTCTTGATCAAGTTCATAAATGAGTTCAATTTAAAACGTTTTATTAATATAAAAAAAAGTTAATATCTTGATGTATTCATCAAATTTGTATTGAACTTACCTTTTGGGATTTCTGATTCTCCCTGAAGTCAAAATTGGTAGTTCTAATCAGATGGATCCCGATGTAGCATCTGCGGTTACTCTCTACAAGCGTTTTAAAACAAAAGATGTGGTTTCAATATCACCCCACTTGTAACTACAGTATAATTAAGTCCTTAATTGAAGCTCAAGACAAGGCATAGCAATGATATTCTAACTGATATTACGAGTTAATGACTAATTAATGACAAAAAGGAGCAAGTGTCATGGTCAGCTTTAGTTGTAATGGGTGAATCTGAAGAATATCTTTAATCGTTGTGGCCGCCAATCACCATCTTCCATTCATCATCATCAACCTCAGCCTTAACAATGTTAGCCAATTGGGGTTATCTGCTAGGGTATCTGTCAAGAACAGAACCCTTGTTATGTTTGGCATCATCTTTGACGATAAAACAACTAAATCTGGTCTTGTACTTACCTTCCTTCATTAATATATCTCTGGTGTGGTCAGTTTGGAGATACCGTATTAACGTAAACATATTAATATTTTTTATATTGGCTGTCAGCTGTCAGGTCGAACTCTAGCTTATTAAAATTAGGCGGATTGTCCTTTAATACATGAGCTCATGGACTTCTCTCTCAGTTTGCATTTCTGAGCGGATTTTGGGTTACTAGAAAGTCGTAATTAATGCTTCATGGGTGTGTCCATTACATATTCTCTTACCAGTTTCTATTTCTCTTCTTCAATTATGAAATTTCATTAACAAGAAAGGACAGTTCACATGGGAAACACAGAGAGGAAGAGTACCCTTCTTTTGTCACCTTCAATCATCTAAGTTTCTGGCATAAGCAAGGAAGAGTGAGCCATCAATCGTTCCAATTTCTTGTATCAGTGGGAAGGAAGTGTATGCGCACTTGGCTTCAACTTTCCATCTTAACCATCTTTCTCTCTCCCTCACACAGAATATACATATATACTAACTTTTATCATCTTTGGTGCCGTTTTCTTCTTGGGATTTTCTCCCCAAATGAGGAGCATATCTTGTTACAGCGAGCGTGCCATTAAAATATCTTATTCATATTGCTCGGGTCCATCAAGTCAGGCCTATGTCTCCCCAACTCTGACACCTTCTATTTCAAATGCAGTCACTTGCATATATAGACTCCAACTTCTTTCCCAGAAAACCCTCTTCATCACACTCACATGGCGTAACAAGCTCATAAACCAAGGCCTGACCATTAGTATTAGTGACAACAATATTTCCTCTCCCTCGATGTTGAGTACCAATTCGTATCACCTGCGAAAGATCAAAGGCACTAAGTCATTCCAATCTTGCGACTCAAAGATTGAAGCTTTCTGGGATCTTTCTACTGCTAGTTATGAGACCGGTCCTGAGCCGATCAGAGGGTTTTACGTCGTCTTTGTGGTGGATTCAGAACTGGGGCTGATACTCGGAGACAAGGACGAGGAAGTCATCGTACAAAATCTCAGAAAAAAGCTATCAATGGCGAAATCATCGTTGCTTTCTCGCAGCGAGCATTTTTCCGGCAACACCGTGTATTCCACCAAGGCACAGTTTTGTGATACTGGGCTAGCTCATGACATATTGGTGAAGTTTAGTGGAGAGGAAGATGGAGCAAAAAGTCCTGTATTGTCCGTGTGCATCGACGATAAGAAGATATTTCAAGTGAAGAGATTGAAGTGGAATTTCAGAGGGAACCAGACAATTTTCTTGGATGGTTTGTTGGTTGATATGATGTGGGATTTACATGACTGGTTCTTCAAAGAAGCATCAGGGTTCGCTATTTTTATGTTTAGGACAAGAAGTGGATCGGACAGTAGGTTGTGGTTGGAAGAGAAGAACTTGGAACAGAAGGGTCAAGACAAGGCAGGATTTTCTTTGTTGATCTATGCCTTCAAAAATCCAGGTTGATTCCATGTTTTCCTTAATATGTTCATCTTTTCTCTTCTCCAAGTTGCATTTTCTATTGTTACATGTATAGATATATGTATTTTTATATGAAATATCTTTACCGAATTGCCCTTTGTCTTAATCTCTTTCTGTGCCTCTTTCTGTGCCCTTTGTCGTTTCATTATCTGGCAATTCCTTTTCAACAGTTATAGGAGATGAATCATGGAAAAGTGAAGGTATGGCTTCAAATTAATAATGCTGTGAAATAATAGTCAAACGTGGACAATGTTCCGTTAAATAAAAAGTTTGGACATGCTGTTGTACTTTGAAAGATGGAGATCAGATTCTGTATCAGTCAGCTCGCACAAAATTTCTGCATTGTAAAGCATGCCTAAAAAGAGGAAGGTTTATTCAATTTGTCACCCACTAAACTTTAGATCACCCTATGCTCGTCTTGTTATTGTAAAAAAGAAACTGTGAATATCTGAGTCAATAGAATACAATCGGTAATTGATAGAGAAACTGTGAATATCTGATTCAATAGAATACAATCGGTAATTGATAGTGGGGAACAGGCAGACAAATGTTCTCGAAGCTGTGAAACTTGAAAAGTTGATGCCTATGGAATAGATTACCAATTACTAAAAGGTGTTTAATGAGCCTCATCAATACTCTTTTCATACAACCACTCTTCCGATTCTGAAAACATTAAAAAATGGAACGGTGAAGCCCATATATGCAAGATCCAACAAAGATCTATCTGGACCTTCTACATTTGGTGCTATATTTCTAATCCAACCCGTATTTTCTCATACGGAGGGCTGTAAAATCTGTCTCAACCCTAAGTCAGACAGTGATGATGATCATGAGCAGTATGCCAAACAATGAAGGAGGAAGAAAAAGTCTAAAACTCGTTGTATGCCTTCTTAACAGTGTCATCCATACAAAGATGACTCAGATTCAGATGATTCCAACAAATCTAGTAGTCTACCGCAAAAAGATTCAGACCTAGATCTCTTCGTGAGCTTCTACCTGTCAGCCTAAGTCAGCAATTCCTATCATTACTCCTACTCCTATACCTTGTATGATAGTTAAGTCGTACAAAGAAGAGTTTCCTTCTCTAGATAGGGGCACACTTATATTCGAACAATAGGAATCACTTCCCAAGAAACACTTTCTCAAATCCTTCTAATGAAGTTCTTAACTGGCAGACATCAAATCCAATAGCACAGAACAAAGTCCTTCGAAAAATTGATTCCAAGCTAGATGGAATCAATCAATAGAGTCATGCTACTCAACATAAAGTTGACATCATCTCTAAACAGATCCAACAACTGTACCATTCATATAAAGCTCAAATCTAGCAACTTGATATTGAACTTCCACATTACATTACTACACAATATTCTAGACCTTACTTCGACGTCAAAACTAAAGAACTCATAAAGATACAAGAAATTGTGCAACACATGGAACCAGATATGTAATCTGCACAGCCTAAGACTGTATATGGCTCATCCTCTTTAGTATTTCCAAATATATGGCCAATATACACTTCTCCTTTGTATCATACATACCCAGAAGAAGCTAGCCATTCAAAGGTCTTCAAGTTCAACTATTCTTTGATCAGATATCATATCCATCCTCAGGCAACTTAAGCAAAAACTAAAAAGCCAAAATCAAAGCTAAAGCTTGAACAAGTTCCTGAGCCATCACCTTCATATACTAAACCTGAACTAGTTAACTAATGGAGTAAACCATTACGGATTCATACACCTCCCACTTCTCTACTGAATTCTAAACCTTCCACCTCTACTAGGAAGGATAAAGTGCCTTTGACAGAGTTTATAGCAACTCTTACACCTACACCAGCTGTAGAAGATTCCTTTGCGCAATCAGATAATTCAAAAACTTGTTTTGAAACCTCTATCCCAACATCTGAAATCTCTGCAACAATCTTTGAATCATCATCTGAACAGATCTCTGAATTGTCTTCTTATTCCTCAGCCTAGCTAACTGATTAATCAAACTTAGCACAAGTTTTGATGACTATGCCTGCACCTATTGAAGCTAAACCAACTATAAGTGAAGCAGAATTCACAGGTACTAAACCTTTCAAACCTGTACTAGCAGCACCAACTTAACCAACTACACAGACCAAGTCTATTTCAGGACCTTGGTTCACTTTTGATGATCTTCAACCAAAGAAATGGAGAGATCACTTGCATTAATTCGGTACATGGAGAAATCTTTAAATGACTCTATCAAATAATCCTTTACAATATATTTTGTTTAAGTTTACTTATCGTTTCACTGGTACTTTGCGATAATAATGGCAAAGTATTAACAACTATCGAAGACTTCAATATATCTAAGTCACTATAGCTAGAGCTCTTCTTGGAATCATTCATAAAGAATTCATTTGTGACTTTCAGCTTATAGATAAGCAGATCCGTCATGAGTATTTAGCAATGAAATGTTGTTCACTTGACAAACATGATCTATAGAAGCATTTTCAACGTATGACAGAGAGGTATTATCTTTTGAATGGATGGAATGATGT
>JANVCL010000004.1:25421015-25433060 GCA_026546855.1 Erythroxylum incrassatum | reverse complement strand
AGAAAACTTAATATTTTACGTTATCGATTGTCTATCGAGTTTAATTGTTTCCCAATTCTCCGGTAAGTAAAAAAGTTTTGATTAGTAGCAGGAATAGCAGTGCTCCGGGTTTGAACGATACGGACTTTTTTCGAAGTTGGAATGATCGGCTTGAGAAAAAGGCTTGGTTCAGAGTTTGGTTTGATTGAGATTTGAATCTTATCTGAGCTTGGGTTTAATTAACGTAATTAGATTTTAATTGGAGTTAATTAGGTTGGGTTAAGTTTAAGTAGATTAGATTATGATTAAAATTTTAAACTTTATTAAATAATTTTAAGTCATATTAAATTTAAAATTTTAATTATTAATTATTGTAAAACGTAAAGATCTAAATACTTTATTTAGAGAACCAATTAAAGAAGAAGAAAGTGGTTCTCTAAAATATTTGAGTCTTTCCTTTAAAAGAAACTTTTTAAAAAGTTTGAATTTTTTTTAGGTCTAACTTTATTCAAGATAGATACCCCTCTCACTCTTAGGGATAGATTTGATCAAAGTCACGTTAAGAACAATATCATATTCATTAGTTTAAATAAGAACAAAGTCCCACCACATCTTTAAAAAACCAATCATTTTTTAAAGAAAAACAATTTTAATTAAATAATCTTGTGTATATATATAAATTTATTTTTGAAATATAATTTTGTTAAAAATAAAATAATATTATTTGAGTAGAAGAATTTGAGTCTAAGTTAGATATAAAAATAAAATTTCTATAAATAACAATTAAATATAGTTTTAACTCAAATTAAATTTACTAATTTTAGATTAGTTTTTTTTACTAATTTTAGATTAGTTTGCCATACTTAATCAGTATCAACTTGGGTTATGTTACTCTTGGCCCTTGTAGTTTATCTGGTTCAACGAATCTTATCCCTTTCTTTGCTGATGTTTAGACCTGTGCCTAAGAATTGATTCATAAACGAGTTTAAATCTTTTGTCCATTATTATGATGTCTTATTGTATTTAATAAATTTTAGCTATTTATTTATGTAGATTTTGTATAGATTCTGCGTAAATTCTACAAAATAAATAGCTGAAATTTTATAAAATAGAATAAAATAGAGTAATATTAGACAGAAAATCTAAACTCTCCAAACACACGCATGATCAGAAATTTCTGGCAATTGGATGAGGTAAAAACGTCAGATTCACTTATTAAACTGTTGGGATTAATAATTGATTCATAAACATGCATGACGGGTTAATGATGCTGTGATGGGACCAATGTTGGGTTGGGTTAAGTCTGCTCAAGGGTGACAATTCCAAACTTGTATTTGAGTTAAGTTGAGTGAGCTTAAAATTTAATTCATATTTTTAAAATTTTAAGTTCATGAATTTAATTTTCAAATTTAAACATTTAATGATTTAAATATTTTTAAATTCATATATTTGTAATAATTATATAAATTATAAATTATTTATTGAATTATTTATTAAAAATTCAATACCTCATCCTATTTTTTCATTTCATTTCTTATGTTTTGAAAATTAAGTTTTCTTCTATTTTTTCTTAAAATAAATAGTATTAAAAAAATTTAAATTCTAATATGAAATTATTTTTGAATTATAAATAGACAAAAAATTAATAAAATATAACGATAAGATTTTTATGATAGTTAATCAATACTATAAAAAGATAAATAATAATTACAAAAATATAAAATTAAAATAATAAATTTCAAATTATAGAGATTCAAATCTAAATAGATATTGTACGACAATTATAAATTAAAATAATTATGAGTTATTATAAATATTAAGGTATTTAAATTTATATTTTTTATGAAAGACTAAGAAATTTAATTATTTTAGATCTGATTCTTAAATTCAATTTTTAATTTTAAGTTTTTTTGAAAATTTTCTCGTGAACTTAAATTAATTTATGCACGTTTTGATGTGAGCTAAGCAGGTTCTATTACACAGGAACTTAAGCCCATGTTCAAAGTGAGAGGTGATACGATCTAGACACCACGACCTTGTTGCCTGATCCATGTTAGACTTGAAAAGGCATTTTTGTGGCCCATGATCACGAAGTGTACTGAACGTGCAGACGTTCTAATAGCTATTGTATTGTAAGAGCTGATAAAATAAACACAGTAAGACATACTTTTAATTCTAATAAAATGACAGGAACTAATCAGAGTTTAAAAAAATAATAGGCGTCTGCAAAGTAACAGGAACCTATTATGCAACAGTACCCGTTTAAGTAACAAGAGTCTGTTAAATGACAGGAGTCTGCTGAAAGATAAATCCAATTAAGACAATTTAAAACAAAAGGCTTGTTAAAATAAAAGGAACTTTTAATAAGTTAAAAACAGACGGAGCGTACTATAACAATGAAAGAGCCTCTTGCTAAAATGAATACACACACAGTATAATGCGGAAATATAAAAGTTAAGAAAAGAGAGAGAAGAATGTAGTCAATTTATACTGATTCAACTTACAATTTGAGCCTACGTTTAGTCCTTAAATATTTTACTTGAATATTTTATTATGAAAATTCAAGTAGTAATTTGATGAGTCTATTTAAACTTACGAGTATATATTTTTCAAGCTTTTTTAACCTTCTTCACTAATAGTATTTAGCTCACAATATATATATTTCAAAATTATTTAGCCTTCCATAGTAGTAGTATTTTCCTAACTTGTATAAGTTTTCATCAAATAAAGAAGTAATTTGCTTCGTATAAGTTTCAATAATCTCTCACAAAAAGAATTGTCATTTTTAAGGCATAAGAGATTTTGACCTAAGGTATAACTTTTGACAATATTGATTCTTTGAAAATATTTCAAAGATTCTGACTTCTATTCTCTATGTTTGCAAAATACACTAGCTTTTTTTTAAATGGGTATTTTGTTTAATTAGCCGTTGTTTCATTTCTATTTTGAGTTGATTTTAAATCCTTAATATTATCTATGCTAGAATCTTGCGATCAATAACCCACAAAATATATGATTAATAGGGTTCTTTTTAAATTTTGTAAAATAAATAAGATAAATTTATAAAGAAAGTTCCAAATAAATTTATTTTTGTTAATAATTAGATCGTTATCTTAAAAAAATAAATCAAGTTTTGAAATATTATATGTCATCTTCCAAACCTTGAGTAAGCCTAAGAATAGCTTAACCTTAGAATGTTGTCATGACTGAGATTGTTCTAAAATGTGCAAATTTCGCCTTCCCACAGTCACTTTGGCTAACCGATTACATTAACTCGGAACTCCCGTCCAGACGGAGGTGGATTAATGGAGCTAACCACTATGAACAAGAGATAAATGTTCTTTTGCACAGTTGATGCTGTTTGGACCAAGCGTGAGTTCCAATAAAAAGTCAATGAAACAACTGCAGGGTCCAAATTCAGGAAAATATAAAAAATATTTAGTACAGATGATAATATCAAATTTCAGAAATCATTACAATGCTTTCATCTAGCTGCAGAAGCCATTTTAGTCAAAGATTTCTCAAGAATATAAATATAATAGAAAGCCCTTGTCACCGATTCACGGCAAACTTCATAAGGGGAACAGTTTTAGCAGTTTGTCCCCTCAAGCTCAATAAGCAGTCACATCAACTGACAGTAAGCTTCAAATATAATAAAAGCTGGTTTCTTCTTAAGTTTGTGACGTTCTTTTGCATGATTGTGAACTGATAACCTTCTCATTTGATTTATAATCTACTAAAAAGTCTCTGGCTGCGAAGCAAAAGAAGGAAAAGGGTAAGGAAAATCAACAATAAAACGAAGAGAAAAAGGCTGAAGGAAAGTAAGCACTAAGCACACCCTACACTAGCAGTACATTTGTCGGTTTTAGCTTACTGTACTGTCCCGCGTTATCCTGGGCTGGGTTCTCCTGACGCGAAGCTTCTTCACTCTTTCCTAAGCACGGGTAAGTCCGTATTTATGTGAGAAAAAACATGACTTTACACCTATCTTGTCTCTAACGTATATGGTACCATCCTGTCTGTTATTGCAGGGTAAGTTTACGGGGTTAGGACATCAATCTTTTCTTTAGAAGTCGACAGATTTTCATCATGAAAAGTTGGGACTCTTTGCCACCAGCTTTTTCAAACTTCAGACGCTACACTTTTGTTCAGATGCCCTCTTTTTCAGAAAAATTGCGACTAAAGGGATGACGTTATATGTAAGTTAATCTGCAGTGTTAGAGGCAAATGAAACAAAAATCTTGTGGCATTCCCACCCTTTATTCGATGACCATTTGGCGTTAATCTCCCTAAAGATCGAGGTCTGTATCTGTCCTTGTCGCCTCTCAATGTTTGATGTATATACCAACTGGCTTCATCATGCTGAATTTTACCCTGGTGCTTCAGGGATTGAATTAACTTGTCAGGCTAGCTAGACCTCCAAACTGAGAAAGAAATAAGCCTCCGCGTATTAGTTATTTGTTCTCAATCATTTACTGTTCAAGCTTTGACCACGGCTTGGCTGCCATTAAAGCTTGGTCGACGTTTAATCTTTACTAGGCGTTTTGTTTGAACTGCAAATGGTATATGTAGATATTTCCGCCAAACGTTCATACGAATCAAGATGTAAGACATGACATGGAAAAAGTTGATTGAAAATGGACATTCCAGTGCTAGCTTGTTATACAAAGTCTAAACCTTTTAATTCTTTTTGGTTAACTTTTACAAGACCATTAACATATAACATAGATACGCATATCAAGCATTTCTAGAAAATTGACATGCTATTGGAACAGGTAGGTAGTTGAAACTCTCATGGAGTATCCTGGCTGAACTACTTGCCCTCCAGATAAAAGGAATAACAAGCACGCCACATCAGAATGGCAAATTGAGCTACCAAAAAGCAATCTACTTTGTTTCCTGGAAATCCCGAATCCCTTTATAAAATTATGAAGCAAATAAGTCATTTTTAGGTTAGAAGTAATATGGTAGTTACTACTTATAAATACTAAAATCATTCAACTACCTGAAAACTTACGCTTTGGCTCCGCAGGTCAGCTGTTGATTGGAGCAGAAAAATTACACAGATCGAGAATGAAAAGTCTTGAACGCAGTTACTCAAATAGGTCACAAATGGAAACCCTACTCAACGAAAACCCCAAGTAACTTGTCAGAAACACATGCCACTGTAATGTACGATGAAGTCGGTGCCCAAAAACGAAATTGTTTCCTGATTTCAAACAGATCAAACTGTAGGAAGAGTTCATCCCTTCTAATAACTTCTCCAGTGCAGTAAGAGTGCTTGTTTTAAATAAACACCATTTGTTGAATCAACAGAAGTCAGAAATATATACATAAAACTTAAAACAGGCCAGGCCACATCCAGTAATAGAAGGCAACGTCATCCAACAAAATATCCTGCCCACAAAGATAAATTCCAGCATTTGATTGACAGCATCAACCCCAAATGGAGGAAACTCATTAGTTTAATTAAAATTTCTATAATCTTCAGACACGTTTAGAACCAACAACGATCCTTACCCAAAATATCTGCCACTAGTCTCATAAGTCAGATTTGTCTATCACGAAATGTATTTGGTTCCCTCACGTCAAACCCGTACATCCTATTAACAAGTTAACCAGCTCCTCCTACACGATACAGAACTCCAGAGGTCTATAGTCTAGACCAATTGGTCAGTGACTTCCTGTTAGCCTTTACTAGTTTTGATCTCCTTTGGTTAGCTTCAACCCATAATTTTCCCACATGTTCTCCGATCCATCACTTATCAGGCAGCGAAAGCAGCTATCACTCACCGCATTCCCAGCGTTAGAATTTGTTGGTGGTGAACCATCGTTAGGTTGAATTCTTACCGTCTCAGGACCTTGTTCACTTATCTCACAATAGGCGTTTTCTGGATTGTAAATAGACTCATTACTTGGGAAGTAACAACAGCTTCTTGAATTTTCCTTGCGTTTCCTGTTACTCGTTTTGTTTTTCCAGCGAGAACTGTTGACAATTTCCCACTTATCTTTGCACATTAATGCACTCCTTTCATAGCCAAAACATGCCATTTTCCCCGCAATCTCCTCCCACAGAACTTCTTCTGGACACCCACTTCGTTGAAACTTAGGTTCCATGGTAGTTCTCAATTGAACTAGCCTTGTAATCTCTGATTCAGGCCAGAAATCACCCTTAATAGTACTGTTGTTTATCGTCTCACTTCCATTATCATTCTGGTTGTCACTATGATTCTGAACTTCAGCACCCACAAGCTCTTCGGGAGATGAGACATTCACTTCTCTACCCGTCAATTTCTTCAAGGATTCCATTATAGCAGCATCACGAGCTTCAATCCAAGCTCGCTCTTCAGCCCAAAATTTGTGCTCTCTATCGATCCTCGCAGCTTCTTGTTTCCTCCACTCTTCTTCTCTGATCATCCTCTCTTGTTCCTTTTGCTCGAGAGTCGTCGTCAATTTCTCGAGCCAAGCTTCTTGTCTTTCCATTAGCTTTATCATCTGTGAATCAATGAACTCTTTTATCTTTGCTTTCCAGCTCCTCCTACCTCTTCCTTTCCTCCTCTTTTCGCTTGAATCATTCTCAGCTATTGTTGCAGTGCTTAGATCATTGTCCTCAGATGAGGTGGTATCGAACTCAGAAGAGCTAGAGAGGCTAAGGCTATCACAGAGCCTTTGAGAAGGAAAAGCCTCTTGGTTGGCTTGAGTCGAGCTGTTAGTTGCAATGGGAAATCCAAGGCTGTTTCCAAAATGGGTTTCAGGGGCTGAAACTGGATTGCTGCTTTCTCCATAAAGAGCTTCAAGTTGTCTAAAGAATCTGTAGTGCTTACCATCTTGTCTACCAGCTTTCCCTTCTTTAGTTTTCTTGTAGTATTTGTATAAATTTTCAAACTTTTCCCTGCATTTCTTGCCGCTTCTTTGGTAGCCATGCTCCTCGGCCATGATCCTGAGAAGTGGAACGGATCGTCAAAAGGAGAAATGCTTTTATGGCAGGAAGGAACCCTATCTTAGATTGAAATTAATGCTAAAATTAAGTATAATTGTCATGTGATAACAAACGTTATCATGTAGTTCAATTCCATATGCTTCTGTAGCTGAATAGTCCAAGTTACCCCCATTCAATTTGTGTATAGACACGGGTCTACGAGGAGTTCTCAAAGGATACGTTGGGATCGTTTCTTCAGGAAAACAATAGAAAGACTTTTTTTTGTGGTTTTTTAAAGTATAAGAGCAGTGAAACTTGCACTAGAAAGAAGGGTACACATTTTCAAAAGCCGAAACCAGCCAGGTACTGAACCATTCACTAGCCGTAGTTAGCTATCCTTCAAACACGAAACACAAAAATGAAGCAAAGAGGATTTACAGACCCTAGGCTGGGTCTGTGACTGAGCAAAGCACTGCAGTCAAGTTCTGTGTCAAATTTTCAGTAAAAAAGCTGAGACCCATATATTGCTGCCTCAAAAGGTTCACAGACCCATTCGAGAAGACAAATTTCTAGCAAAAGTCCAGCTGAACGTTTGTGATCTCTTAGCAACACCACTAACAAGGGATGAAAACAAAAATGATCTCAAAACAAGGGCGAGAAAGAACAAAGATGTTTTCTGAGCCTACATCAAATGGCAAAGCCAGCCGCTAAAATCAGACAAAAGCACACGAGTTTTCCCACCATCTTCTTTGGTGACGCTTGAACTAAGGCAATATTGAAAAATGAAAGTAGAAATCTTCGAATAAAACAAAAAGAGTAAAACTGGGAGCAAAAAGTAGAAGAAGGCCATGAGAAAGAGAAGCAAAGACAATCAAACAATTAGGGTAAGCAAGCGAGTACCTAGAAACCTCATCCCACAAGGGTCCTTTTTGATTAGCTTCCTTGAACTTGGAATCCAGACGAGATCTGATCTCAAGAAGAGTCAAAGTCTCTTGTCGAGGCCATCTTCCAGTTCCAACGTCGCCACCGTAAGAACCACCTGCTTCAACTTCTAAGCCACTAAGTGTAGGAGTTATAACAGAAGCTTTAACTGTGTTACTTCCACTGTTAGCACTAGCACCGGCCGTACAATGAAGAGGAGCATTCAAACAAGCATTGGAGCTGGAACCAGAGCGAAATTCTTGTAACCCAGAATCTCTAGGCATGAGCATCATCATGTCGTAGTGTGACTGAGATGCTTGAGGTGGTTGAAGTTGTTGATGATGATGGTGATGATTTCTATGTGCAGAGAAGAGGTCTTGTGGTGGTTGCAGCGGTTGTGGTGTTAACGGGAAATGAGTTGGCCTGCCGCTAATGAACTGCCTTATGTCGATCCCGAACTGGTTACTGTGACTGTGATCTTCCATTTCCATTGATTCCTCCGATGAGTCCGAACCAACTAGCTACTATTGAAAGAAATAGCAAGAGATCGAGTCCTAAACATTAAGAAAGCTAAGGACTTTGAGAGAGAGGAGCGAGATAAAGAGAGGAGGTAAGTCTGTTAAAGGGACTTAGCGGCATACTCGTATCGTGTCGTCAACGAAAAAGCTCGAATTTATGCACAGGGACAATGGTCCCATGTCGTATCAACTTTCAAGTGTATCTTCTCTCCGTTCGTCTCGTCTCGTCTACTCCCAAGAGTGGCTGTATGTGCGTGTCTATCTACGTATAAGGCCTCACTTACGCTTAAAAATAAGTTTGAGATAAAAATTACTGATAAAAAATAAAGACTTTTTGTTAAAAAATAAATTTGACGATGGAAATTAATGACGAAAAGAAACGTCAAATAAATGAACGTTGGTGAATTTAGCAACAGCAATATGTGAAATCGTTGGTAACATTAGCAAAGAAATTTTAGATTTCAGTCAGTAAATTAAAGCAAATTTACCGATAGACTTACAGTATTCTGTCCCTACTTTATAGATTCTAATTTTCAGTCAGTGAATTTGCCAAACGGTAAATCGTATGTCTGTTGTTAAAGTTACCGACAGACATTTAACAATCCGTTGCTAAATTTACCAATATAAACATAAACCACCGCTAAATTTTTATGATATATTTTGTCGGTAACTTATGGACGAATTATTTATTCTGTTGCTAATTAGCGATGTAATAATATATTTGACGGAAGTTAGTGATGGAATATTGTTTTTCCATTGGGACTAGCTTTGACAAATTTCCACTACCATTTCTCGCTTCATATCAGAGTTGTTTATAATCTTATGATTTTTTGTATATTTAATTTGTATAAATAATATAACATTGATTGATAAATATAAAGTAAACGTTATCCTGATTGTTAATATAACAAAAATTAAAATGTACATAAATAAATATCTTGAAAATAACTGTAAATTAAAAATTTATACAAAAACTTAAGAGTAGCAAAATATTAAATATATTCACTTATTCATTTAAGCTATGTATGTGGTAAAGGTGGATACTCTGACTGTTGTGTTGAGGTATTATCCCCCCTTTAATTGATCCATCTCATTATGAAGTTAGGCTATGTACTCCATCAATTGTTATAACTGAGTTAACAGCCTCTTTATTGCGCTCTCAAGCTGGAGGACTCGCTCATTTGATGCGGACCGCCTACTAGATCCAGCTGTAGTAGATGTGGAGGATTACGAATAACATATGTTCATAAATGAATTTAAGTCAAAAATTCTTTCACAACGGTCTCTACCACCCATTACATCAAGACACGTCTGACTCTCATCAACAATATCAGAATTATGAGATTGTGGTTCAATACTTTCTTATAATTAGTCATATCATTATAATTGTTTTATGTTAATAAGTGATACTTTTTAAGAATTAATATTAAAGTATAGATTTTACATATATGAACTTGTCTGCATCAGGTGTTGACGAAGGTCACACCATTATGCTTCTTGGTGTGAGTTTGCAAAAAGAGCAGGCGTGGTGTAGACTTCTTGCCCATAAACTTTTCATGCATCAAAATAAATTGTTATAAGTGAACAACAATTTACAAAAATTTTGGCAGAATTTTCTCTATTTTATAATATTTATCCTCTATTAGACAAAACATTTAACTCAACAACATAGTCATTAATGACAATAGAAATTTATAACATTACTATTCTCCATAATGCACATATATTTTTATTTTAAATTTCATATATCAAATTACCTTGAAATCAAATTTCATACATCAAAGTACAAAAATTAGAATATAAGTGTAAAGTTTTGATACTTTCAAATTGAAGTACATGCTTCTGGTGGGTCAAAGATCCTCTAACTGGTAGGCTCTCTCCGTTTGGTCCTCCACATCTGTTGGGAAAATTGTGCATTGAAATAGATATTGCCTCGAGTGATGCCTAATACTGTTGTCAACGACTCCATATTTCTTCAGATATATATAGTGGTCGTACACCATTCTTGTGAATCAAAGCGAGAAAGTCTTTATAATGTGTACGAGCTCGCTTCTCCCATACTTTATAAATTACAACATTAAACTTTAGATCCCAAAAAAATTCTTTTTGAAAAGAAAGTACTTATAAACGACAATATTTATCTAATTAATGAATAAAATTTAGATAAAATAAAAATGATTCAAGAATATATTTTGTGTACCTCAAACTCCTGATAATAAAAATCTTTTGTCGGCTGAGAGACAATCTTCCATATATAACCCTCAAGATCTATCCGTTCCTTGAACTTAGATGAGATATTTCTTAAGTACGTTCCAGATGGAACTATCCTAATATATAATTTATTTTAGATCATTTTTAAATTAAAACCTATAACTTCAGTGTAAACCTATGATGTTATCATGTATTACAAAATTTTTTAGAATTTTATTTACAAATTATTGACAATTATGATGTACGTCTTCCATCAACTAGTTTAGCCCCATGTTGGAGGTTGCCTCCTTCTTCTGCAACGTTTACCCCTGATATCTCTGTCAATATAGGAGTGGTGGATGGTGTAGGGCTGGTGGATGGTGTAGCAGGGCAGCTAGATGGTATAGTAGCATGTACAAAAGGTGATGTCTTAGCTGGATGTGCAGTAGCATCTGTAGAATGTGATGTTTCACCTGGAAATGCACTGGCATCTCCAATTCGTTGTAACTTGAACCTTGGTCGCATCATATCCTGTTTTCTCTTTGATGACATATTTTTAACATGAAATTAACATTTTATTGAATTTTCTAGTAATAGATCAATATAAAGTCAATATAACGATATATTGTTGATGTAATAATAGATTTATTCATATAATATTCTATTACAAACACAAATTAATCGCTATCAACACTTCATTGTAAATCAAAATCATCATCTTCTTCTTTTTTCCGAAGAATTAGAATCAAACCCAGGCTCCTCTTCAAATCTCTTGCCCTCTTCATCCTTTCTAGATGAAATGTCAACATATTCATTATTTGGATTTTTCAAAGGTTCATTCTCGTCATATGTTATACATGCATTTATTTCAAAAACATCTTCTTGAAATGCTTCACTTTCAATTCTCATATTTTCTCCTTTTCCATTTAATTCAAAACACATTTTGTTTTTACTTTGCATACGACCATCTAATCTAATTTATCTTGTCGTAAGTTGGGAAAAGGGACATAATACATTTGGATTGCTTGCATCGCCAACACGAAATGTCACGACCCGATACTACATCAAGCTCATGACAATCACCGCATAACCGGGCTAAGGAGACTAACGATATCCTTAATCCGGCTACGCAAGACTAACTGAATATCAATTCTTTTCTTTTTTTGAAAAATTTGGGCAGCACAACAGCTATATTTTTAAAATCTCAAAACCTACAAACGATTTCAAACACGGTTCTATATTCACATCCAACCACAACTCCAGGACTCTCTAGTCAACTCAAGGCAATCTCAACAATAGTATTAAAGTTTATACATAAAATCTTTTACAAAACATAAGACAATCAAAAGTTAGCTTACAGAATCATAAAGCGTATCTACATAAACATAGTGCATGAGCCATTAGACAACAAAAGTACAAAAAAAGAAACTACCCACGTGTGGTAATACCCCGAAATTGTCAAAAGACCACACGATCCACTCAGGGTTTCAAACTCACTAAATTAACCTAGATAGTTGG
>JANVCL010000004.1:25408119-25419756 GCA_026546855.1 Erythroxylum incrassatum | reverse complement strand
TTACAAGTGAAACTTACATATTTCTCGAACCATTGAAGAAAGTGTCTTTTCAACTTCTTTATTGATATCATCCTGTGTTATTTCGGGCATTTGCTCGCGTAACCATTGCTTATATAATCTAAAACCATTATTAAGTATTTTAGTTATGAACAATAGTAGCTTTGGAAACTCAAATAATCTATTTCAAAATCACTTGAAGTTATTGCACAAAAGGTTAAACCTCTTGATAATTCAATAAAATGTAACCATGGGCAGCCTATTTTTTTCTTCTTCTATTGTTGACATTTTTCTTGTTGAACGTCCATATGTTTGTCCTAGATATGTGAAAATAGATCAGTTACCATCAACATCACTCGCTTCCTCCCCATCGTCATTATAAGGAACTTTTTTTTTTCTCTTGTTTGTACATGTGACTCAAAATAATGTGAGCAAAATGTACTTGCTTCCTATACTAAATAAGCATTACATATCAAAGCTTCAACTCTAGCCTTGTTTTTGACGTTTTTCTTTAAGTGATGCATATACCTATATCACAAATAGGGTTATTACAATTCTGTGATTAAAACATGTTATAACTTTTATTTAAATATTAACTATAATTACCTCTTAAACGAATACAACCATCGATATTGAATTGGACTAACAAGTTTAGCCTCGTGTGTTAAATGTATGGATAGATGCTCATACAGTCAAAGAAGCTTGGAGGGAAAATCTTTTCCAATTTGCACAAGATAACTGGAATTTTCCTTTCTAGTTTTTCCATTTCAGCCAATCTTATTACATATGATGTTAAGCTTTTGAAAAATAAACTTGATTTTGCTATAGCTTCCCAAACCTTATTCAGTAATAACTCCCAAAATGCAATTGGAATTAGCCTTTGCATAAATACATGACAATTATGACTTTTCATCCCAAATAATTTGTACTTCCTCATGTCCACACACCTTGCTAAGTTCGAAACATAACCATCGGGAAACTGTAGACTTTTTAACCATTCACAAAAATTTTCCTTTTTTTTTCTCTTTAAAGTGTAATATGCTTTTAGATATTTACTAGTGCGAATATCTTTATCTAACTCATTCCTTCTACAAATTTTTTTAAAATCAGCTCGTGATTTTGCATTGTTCTTTATGCTCCATTCAATGTTTATTATGGTATTAAATAAATTGTCAAATATTTTTTTCAATATGTATCATATCTAGATTATGATATATCAAATTAGTTTTTCAATATGGAAAATCCCAAAAGATGTTGCGTTTTCTCCAACCAAAGTTTTGACTAATACTTATATTAACTTTATCAGCTTCAAGTTCTATAACTTTTAGCCACCCTAATTCATCAATCTCCTGCAATATCTCTTTACTAGCTTTGTCAAAGGGAGGAGGTGTTTGTACCATCCTATTTTTAATGAAAATTTGTTTATTGCATCTAAATGGATGATTTGGAGGTTAGCAAACCAAGATGTTTTGGCTCAATTTGGAACATAAAATGCATCATAATCATTTCTACAATAAGGATAAGCCAATTTCCCTACTGTGCTTCATCTAGACAATATAGCACACATCGGGAAATCACTAATAATAGTTCACATCAAAGCTGCTCTCAACAAACAATTTTGTTTAAGAGACACATCATATGTCTCCACACTATATTCCCAAAGATGATGCAATTCAGATACCAATGGTTGTAAGAATACATCAATTTTATACTTTGGATTTGTAGGCCTTAGCACAATTACTATCAAAAATATATGTCTCATTCATACACATCTATGGAGGCAAATTATAAAGAGTAATTATGATTGTCTATGGTGAATATTGTTGGTCAGATTAACCAAAAGGTTGGAATCCATCCATCAACAGTCCCAACCTAACATTTTGACTTTTAGATGCAAACTCATAATGAGTGTTATTGAAATGTTTCCATGCGAGTGCATTTGATGGATGAAACATTATTCCATCTTCTTGTCATTACACCATTTCATATGAGATGCAGTAACATTAGAGGCATATAGTCTTTGAAGTCTTAGAGTAAGCGAGAAATAATACATTCACTTCTAAGGTACTAATTTGTGTTTCATAGTACTCTTTCTAGGTTTAAACATAGCTTGACCATAACATTTGCACTTTTGTAATTTCACATCATCTCCCTAAAAAATCATACATCGAAATTTACAATAATCAATTTTTTCAATTGGCAAACCAAAACCCCAAATAAGTTTCTTCGTATTGTAAAAATTATCAACCGTTGTATGATCAGGAGGAAATGATTCATTATACCAAGCAAGACTTTTATTAAAACTTCATTCAGAAATATGCACTTTAGACTTTATGTTCAATATTCGAGTAATTGAAGATAATTGAGTCATGGTACCATAACTTAGCCATAATTCTTGGTTAGCTGATTATAGTAAGTCAAAAAACTATTTTGCATGTGGGTTTGATTCTTCTTCAAGATTCTCTATATTTCCCTGAAAGGTATAACCAACTACATCATAAACCATTTGGACGTAAGGATTTTCAGTTGGACCCACGTTAGTTGTTTTAAATCCAGTCCCTCCTTCAAACTCGTCCATATTTATTGACGAGATTCCTTCATTACCCCGCAAGGTGCTACAAATTAATGGCTCCCTATGTCATGTCCACTCAAAATAATTTGGAACAAACCATTTTCTTAACAAATGGAGATTCACTTCATCAACAAGAAGAAAACGAATATGTTTGCACTTTTTACATGGGCATTTGATCTTTGGGCCATCCATATATGTAGGTTAAGAACATGCATAGTGAATGAAAGCTTTAACTTCCTCGACAAACTCGGCATTAATGAAATCGTCGGGTGTTAATAGTCTATACATCTAAGATCTATCAACATTACTCATTTATGCAAGACTGATATTTAAAAAAGTGATTTCTTAGTTAGTATCCTTCATTTCTCCTAAGTTTATAGAACATTTAATCTTTACTTTATAGAACATCCCCTAAATTTTTATAGGTCTTTGACAACTTCCCCTCCAAATTGAAACCAACCTATCCCACAATATGAGTTCATAATTAGAAAACTCAATCACAACCAATTGCACTTTAGTGGTTGGGTAATCACCATATGCTAACTCATAATAACCTTACAAATGAACTGTAATTCATACATCTAGCCATCAATTATTTTAAAAATACACCAAATATGAACAGAGGTTGGAAGACTTAATTGTTAGGCAACATATGTTAGTATATATCAGTCAAATAAAACAATATGCTAACTAATGTCCTGTAAGAAGTGACATTAAGAAATAAAAAAAGTTCATACATGTATTAAATCCAACACTACTTCGAGCAATCACATTAAAGTTCAAGTAATCATGATTGAATTAATCACCTACAAGTCGATTTGAAAAGTTTGAATTTAAACAAGCACTATGGCAAGTGGCATTGTTACACCATATAAATCGAGAAAGCAAATTCTTGCTGTGACTTCTAGGCTCCTTAAATTTTTCATTGATAAGCCTCTTGGGAGCTGCATTATGGGTTTCGAATCTATATACCGTCCTTGGGGTTTATCATGCAAAGAATTTTCATGTCTATTAAACCTATAAATTTCTTATGTTAATACTAAGTTTGAATTAATCACAATGAAGTTCAAGTATTCATGTTTGAATTAATCACCTACAAGTTGATTTCCAAAGTTTGAATTTAAACAAGCACTATGGTATGTGACATTGTTACACCATAAGAATCAAGAAAGCAAGTTCTCATTGTAACTCCTAGGCTCGTGAAATATTTCACCGATAAGCCTCATGGGAGCAGCATTATGGGTTTCTAACCTATATATCATCCTAGGGGTTTATTATACAAAAAATTGTCATGTCTATTAAACCTATGAATTTCTTATGTTAATACTAAGTTTGAATTAATCATAATGAAGTTCAAGTATTCATGTTTGAGTTAATCACGTACAAGTTGATTTCCAAAGTTCAAATTTAAACAAGAACTATGGTAGGACATGTATTCAAGTGATATAAGCCTAACATTGTTTTATCCAAACCAATTATATTCCAAGTTTTTATGTTCCATATCTAGTGAAAGTTTGATTATAATTAGAAAAAATAATGAGATTGTCTTATTAATTTGCTAACAGATAAAAAATTTAAATAAAAAGATGTTAAAAATATAACTCATGTTAAAAAAATAGACCATGATCATATAAGAGTTATGAGAGAAAATATTCATTAAAATATATAAGAACTCACTAAAAAAGGATCAAGAGTAGAAGCTATATTGGATGAATAATGAAATTAATCATTGTTTTTGTGAATATTGGAGTTAAGTTGCTACCTATGCCTTTTTGTAATTCATCTTAATGGAGAAATATTAGGAGAGTGCTGAATATAATTGATATGAAGAGGTATTGTAATATAATTGCTATGAAGATGACCTAGTTAGGATAGATGATTGAGCAAGAAGAAATCACAATTAGAAAATAAATGGAACCTTCTTTAGGATTAAACATTTGGACCTTCTTTTGACAAAAGAATTAAGAATTTCACTCATATAAGTAAAAGCACTAGGGACATATGGCATGTTGATCATATGGATTCTAAGTAATATAATTTGGAACATGTGATGCCCTAACCAATCAGTCTAAATACATATGAAGATCACCTTCCAATCTTGTCCATATATATATATATATATATAAGAATAAAGAAACAAGATAAGATTGAAGCACTCATAAGTAGCTAAATAGTATTAACTTAATAATAGAGAAATAACAATCATTAGAGTATCTCACCTAAGGTAGAATTGTTATTATCTTAATATTAGTACAAGTGAGGAAACATTTCAACTCCTTACATAAAAAAAGAGAGGTTAGACATATAAATAGGAAGGTGTAAAATCATGAAACAAAGAAAGGAATTATGCACGTATAATAAAGATAAAATGTAAATAATAAATCTATATGCTAGATATATTATGTAAAACCTTATATTGTGAATGATCTAGCAATAATGTATTTGATTAATTATGATCTCCATAGTTCCATGGAAGATAAGAATTTAAACTTTTCATAATTTTTGCAATTCCTTCAAGAGCAAGGGTTTTCTCCTATTTTCCATATTGGTACTTTGAGATTGATCTTGCATGGAAATAATAATCATCAAACATAAAAAGTGTGTAGTATATTGATTCAACATATAAGACCATTTTGACATATACTACGATGGCACCACTAATATTCTAGAAATTGTAAATTTAAGGGGTTTTATAACTTTAAAACTCATAGTTGTTGCATAACTTGAATTAAATTTGAATGTTCACTAATTTTATATAGATCAATAGTGCTAAAGAAAGAATTAAAGATAAATTATATAGTTTATATCAAAGTCAAAAGGTCCAACACACATACGAGTGCAAGTCTTAATAATGAATTTCACAATGTAACAAGATGTTATAAAAAATAGGCAACTTCACTCGTTTTAAAAATGTGTCCCAATAAATTAGCAATTTAATTTTTAAACATCCCAAACATAAACCAGTTAATATGTTTAAATTCCACTTGCATCAAATGATAAATATACTTTTCTAGGAGTTTGTTATACACTGAAATTTCATTGAAATAAACAACTACAACCTACCTATATATGTATACATTTCTTAATTTATTAACTTCATAAAAATATTAACTGTATTAGTAAGACCAAATGACATAGTTAATTATTCATATAATCTAAATTAAATTCATTGTTTCAAATTATACAAGCAACTGTCCTAGTTGTAGTAATTATGCAAATTAAAAAAGTAATTTTCATGATAAAACCAATAATCAAAGTCTTAACATATGTTATGTAATGAATAAATCCACTCTCTTGCCTCTCAAAACTCTTAACAACTCTCTATTATGCCTAAGATCACTCCCATAATTCATATGTAATCTATTTTTACTTAAACTAACCTAAAACATTCATTAGAAACAAAAACTAACCATTTAATGGCTAGGACAGTACCATTGGTCAATTAATTCTATTACAAACATGAATCATTAAAAAATTCACAAAATTTAAATATATTATGAAATATTAACAAAGACGTAAATATTAGTAAACTAAATATGCATTATAATCTAAATAGAAAGAGGAGAAGCCAACAATCTTACTTGCCAAAGAAACTAATGTTCTTAATCTTAGGAAGCTTAATCCGTCACCTTACAATTTTCCTACATAAACTAATTCAATTATGAAAAACCAAGAACATCAATTTAAAATAGAAAAGTAACTTTTAGAGGGAAGAATGAGCCCAGGTGTGATCTCGAATGTTCTGAAGTTTATATTTGGAATTAAATAGAAATGCATGATTACTTAAAAGTATGTTGTAATTTATCACACTATAATGGTAAAATGCAGACAAGTATAGTTTACTAGCATAACATAAAATATGCATGAAACTCTCACTAGGTGATGTTGTTATTGTTGTTCATTTATATAAGGTTAATTTTAATTCATATGTTTAGTAACTATAAGTATGATTTTAACCTAAATATAGATGGAGTAACTAACTTATAACAATAATAGAAACATGACCTTTATTTTGGGTTTCAATTCAAACATTGGGAAACTCAATTCAGAAGACAAAATAGGAAAAAATATTTAAAAATAAAAATTTAAATTAAAAATTAGTGCTCACTCTTACAATTAAGTTTTCAATTTGGCTACAAGTTATTTCATGAATAAAGATTGCATAATTGTATAGTTAGAACCTAATAGGAGATCATCATTAAAGAAACACATTTCTTGGCGACAATTCCTTTATTCGCTTGTGGTTATAAACTTTGTTCTTGGTTACTCTTTAACATGAACTCATTGAAAATGAATAGGCTTGCTTACTTTGCTTTTTAGAAATTAATATTATATTTCTATTTATTGACCCATATTTCTCCTTGTGTTCTTTGTAAATCTTATTATGTTACAACCTAATCTAATATTAGGATATGCTTTTCTTAGTTTTTGTGAGTGATGAAAGTCCGTACTTCTTCCAACTATCATCTTGTAGGTTTTTAACCTTAAAGACTTGAGGAGTTTTAATTAGCTTGTTGTACTTAATTAACCTATACATTATCTCTATAATATCAAATGATCTTAGTGCCATAGTTGAAGTCACATAAATGGATGCCATTTTTTACTCTATAATGATTTTCAAATTGAATGTTATAGCTTTATTCTTAAAGGAAACTACTGCATTTCTTTGTAACTCCATAATTTTGTCCTTAAAGACAAAGCATTGTTTAATAAGATGAATAACCAATTGATAATATTTGTAATACTTTGGATCATCCACCTTATTTGCCTCCTTTTATTTTTTCATATAAGGAAAATCAATACATTTACCTTCTAAAAGGTTGTCTAACATCTCTCTATCTATAATGAATTATTTCTTCCTTCTTTTTCACTAAAGATGTTACCAATATTTTCTTGCTTCACTTTACCTTTTAGAGTGGACTTAAACAAAACCTTTTTTTATTGTCATGACTTGTTTATTTTCATTTGGAGAAGACTTGTGCCCTTTGTGCACTTTTTTCTTTATTCTTCTTAGGCTCTTGAATTGGTAATATTTTTTGACTAATAATAATAATATTAACTCTATATTATGTGCATGAATTGCTAAGTCTTTGAAATCTTAAGTTTTATTCCTTTTAAGATGTAGTACAGTCCTCAATGCTTGCCTTGAATGCATATAAATGAAGCAATCCCATGTGGGCAGTAGCTAATTATATTATGTACAAAATCATCATACATCTCAATACACAAAATCATATTATGTAAAAAAAATGATTTTGTAATCATCTTTGCTTTTCACTTGACTTATAAAAACTTAATAAATTTTTGTAATCATTTTTGCTTTTCACTTGACTTATAAAAACTTAATAAGTTCTTTCTAAAGTATATGTATTTCTAATTGGACTTTGCTAATTTGAATTTCTTTCTCTTATCACTAGTAATAAGTATTTGCCACCTTCATAATGCAATAACTAGGATTAGTCTATCTTAACTATAACATCCTGCCCCTACTACGGGTTAGAACCCTATAATTTGGTGCACTTGAGCTTAGAGGATTGGAAGAGGGTGTGAGAATTGTGTGTCCGTCAAACGGACATGGGAGTCCGTTTAACAGACAGCTTCGGGTGAATTGGAACAATTGGATGACTCATGTCCGTTTAACGGACCTTCTCGGAAGAATTGGGACACTTTGGTCGATTCATGTCCGTTTAACGGACTTTCTCGGATGCATTTGGATTGCTTCAAAATCTCCATGTAACCCTAGCTCTCTCATCTCCATGAAAATGGGCTTCTGTTTATGTTAGTGTTTCAAAAAAAAATTTATACCGGTTTGTGAATGACTGACTGTTCTAGCATGCTACCTTCGTGGGCACAGATTCGGATATCACCGTCGATGTCGGGTTCGGGTCTTGCGGAAGTGGGGTGCTACATTAACTATCATGACATATAGGCAATAAAGAAAGAATAATGCATTACAAAAATATCAATGTATAACATTTTTACCTCAACCGATGACTAAACCAATACCTCAACCTAGTTCTCAAGAAAAAGTCGATGATTACCCATACAATCAAACCAGAAACAAAAACCCATACAATCAAAGTAGTACGCAAAACCCAACGACGTTGTAAAAAAATCAAAGATGGACCACTTACCTTAACCAACGATTAAACGAAGACGACGAAAATGGCACGTGATAGAAGAAGATAGATGCAAAGAAGGGTAGACAATGAGGAAACCAAACCATGCACGATGGAACCAGCAATGTCGAGAAGAAAATGAAGAAAATAGAGAGGAGAAAATGAGGATAAACGGCGTCATTTTCGTATTATTAAAAACGTTGAAGCTGAAGCTAATGACAATTTAGTTTTTAATTTTATCGATGAAATATAGTCCCGTGGGTACACCCTGATGCTTGTTGATGTCGTCAAGCATTCCCGCCTAATTTACAAATGGATATGCTCTTCTATTACTATATTCTATCAGAAAAGTTGTTGTGGGATAATTTCCCTCCACCTTTACTAACGGACATTTTGTCCATCGCAAAATGCAATTTTTTCTGATAATGATTGATTTTCCATCACTAATTGACTACGATATTTTTATTGTCTGTATTTTTTCGTCGATATTTTGTAATTTTTTTTGTAGTGGTTACTCTCTTTGTTTTGTCTTCGATAAAAGCATAACTCATCTTATATTATATGGTGACATTTTCTAATTGATGTAAATATGTTTAGGACAGTATTGTAATTTGATAATTTAATGTTTTAAAATATTATATAGTTCAACTTCGTAATAATTTAAAAAAGGCAAAAACTCAAATACTTAATTAATACTTCTCTTATCCATATTGTAAAATAGTACCTTTATCTTTTCTTTAAAAAATAGTTAATATTGTAAATATTACTAATTCATCTTACAAATACCACAATTTTATAAAAAAAGTTATAACTTTATAAAAAAATATCATCAATTGTTAAGAAAATCACTATTAATAATATAAAAAATATCACTATATTTATGTGAAAAATGGCTTAACTCAATAATCTAAATACCACCTACTTATATTGCAAATATCAAAATCTTATAAAATTAAAACATTATAACTCTATAAAAAATATCACCACTCTATTAAAAGAATATTATTAATCTTTACAAAAAATAACACAACTATACAAAAAATATTATCCCTAAAAAAAATCATATACTCAATACTGCAGAAATTACCAATTCATATTACAAATAACACAATCCTATAAAATATACTACCACTTTATAAAAAATGCCACCTCTTTTTATAAAGCTATCATTACCTTACATAAAACACTTACCACTTATATATGAAAATATTAGTGCTCTTTACAAAGCATACCATCACTATATGAAAAAAAACCAATTCACATCACTATAAAAATCACTAATTCATATTGAAAATGTCATATGTCTATTAAAAGAATACCACCATCCTATTAAGAAAATACCATGTGTTTGTTAAAAGTACCTTGGGTTTGTTATTTTTATTATCTTTTTTTGGGGGACGGTGTTGGTTTTATTAGCTTAATAAAACAAGTACATAGAGAGGCAGGGTATATGACCAGTACCTCTCCAGAACAAAAGCCCAGGTGACATAAACAAGCAAAGCAATCTATTTGATTCTAGTACGAACATAAGGAAAAGAAGGCTGATCCATACGCACTTGCCCTAAGATTCGCCGAGGTAAAGTGCTTGCAGTGAAAGAAGTCGAGGTACATGAATTGCTGGCTAGTTTTGCTAAGGAATCCGCTACCATATTGACCTCATGGAGGCCATTAATAAGCTGACAGTCCCCAGCCAAGTAATGCACCAACACAAGAGAATCCGACTCAATTACCACATCGCGCAAATTCCAATCATGACAACACTGTAATCCTTGCAATAAGGCCCTCATTTCAGCGTCTATATTAATAGCCTAGCCAAAATAGAAGGCATGAGCAAATTGTACAGCCCTATCAAAGTTTTGAAGAAGCCCCCTCCCTCATGTCTAGGATTACCAAGCGAAGAACCGTCAATGTTCAACTTCATATACCCCTGCAAAGGTTTGGTCCACACTAACGTCCGAGTGATGATCCAATGTTCAGAGTACTGAAAGCCCCCTAGGTGTTAAATTTTGATCCGGGATGATGCAAAAATATGAAAGGGACGAATTACCGAAACCTGAAATAAAACATTCAGTGCAAATGCAATAGCTTGCGAGCTGTTAGGAGGCTAGGAATTGAACAAGGCGTTATTCTAAACCCTCCAAATAGCCCAACAAATGACAGAATGAACACAAACCACAAATTTCAGCAAATCCTGTCCCATAAGACGGAGCTCCATCATACTGCTGAACAATGCTTAAAGTCCGGCCAATCGAGGGAAGCGAAAAGCCAACTGCCTTTCAAAAAATAACCACACCTCCTGAGCCAATTGGCATTCCAAAAAATAGTGCCCCATCGTATCAACCGAGTTACAAGTATAGCATTTTGAAGGTAGACAAAATCCAAAAGAGTTCAGGACCTTAGGAAAAGGCAAAAACCTATTCATCAGTCGCCATAAACAAAATGCAATCCGTAAAGGTATCGCTGAACCCCAAACCGTAGCCAAGTGAGGATATTCCTGGGACTGTGTACAAAGAGCATAATACGCCGACGATAAAGTAAAATGACCAGAATTGGAGTGCTCTGAGATGATTACATCCTCCTCACTCATAATGTTGAAGTTAACTTGAGTCACAAACTGGATGGCCTTAGTCGAGAGGATCTCTCGCATAGCTAAAATATCCTAAGTTCCTGCCACATATAAATCTCGAAGTTGCAACTCTCTAAGGTCCTCTACTGAGTCCAAATGGAAGTAGTCCACCAAAGTACCTTGGTCGCTCCAATTATCATACAGGAAAGAACAAGTCCCATTATGCACCATTATTCTTGTTTTTGACCGCATGAAGGAATCCACTTTTTTAAGGTGTGCTCTGACGGCTGAATGGTGCCAAGAGACCCACAAACCCTTTTTGGTGTGCCATTTCCACCACAACTTGCAGGAATAATGTAGCACCCCACTCCCGCAGGACCCGA
>JANVCL010000004.1:25387743-25398549 GCA_026546855.1 Erythroxylum incrassatum | reverse complement strand
CGGTGGTGAGGGAGAGAGAGGGAGGAAGAAGACAACTCTTTTGTCTTATTCTCCCACTTACCTCCTTATATATAAGCTATAAGTCCACTTATTTACAAAAACGCCACTCCTTGTTCTGGTTTTTAAACATCTGTCCGAATAACTTCCTGTGCCCACCAAAAAATATCATACATCATTAATTCGATGTCACTAAAATTATTATTCACTGTTCTGTGAATTTTATTGACATCAGTCTTAAATACTGATTTATTTCGATGTACCGATTATACTAGATACCGGGTATTACAAATTGTCACCTCCAAATGCATAATTCAACTAATCAAATTTAATAACCCTAGTTAATCTATTTAGTTATTAAAATAGTCTAAGAAATCTTTTTATTTAGAATTAAAGTGTCTATTCTCTTAATGCATATATCATACTTCACCTCTTAGTCATTTATATAATCCCTGGGAATGATTTTGTGGTAATCAATCACAAATTTAACAATTAAGATGAAAGATAATAAATTAAACTTGATAATAACTAATCATGAATTGATGATTCAAATAATTCTTTTTAGCTACTAAATATCATAGAAACTAAACAAGAATAAATAAATCCTAACATAAAATAAAGAAGAGAAAGAAAGAACTAGACGAGTTGTCATAATATTCCTCCAATCTTGTTCCAAATCCCTCTTGAATGTTAAGAAACCCTAAAACTATTAACTTAATGACAAAGGAGGTTATCACTAGCTTCTATAGTTATCTAAGAAAAAAAACCTTGAGAAAAGTATTTGTAAGATAAGGTTACATAAAGAGTTCTAAGGTGATTAAACTTGTAATTTCGTGCATTCTCAATAAATCATGATTAAGACACTTATTACACTTTCAAAATGATGTCAATTTTGTTTTAAAACTTTAACTATACAAATATGATGAGTTTTGTGCCATTCTACTTCATGTATGGCATATGTTTGTTTTTGAACAAGTAATACGTCCAACACGGGTCTTATATGGACCTATATTGGTACCTTATTACCCATTTCTCAACTTTACCTCAATTTTTCGACATTTTTTAATCTTAAATTGATATGCCTTACACAAGTTTGTTACCTATCACGTTAGCTTCCTAATGGCTTTAATTTCTCTTAGATTCGACAACTACAGAGAAATATATACTCTAACCTAAGATTTTTAATTAATATTATCACCTACGAGACAGTGAATTAAACATAGTAAAACATCTTATAATTTATATAAAACATAGTATAAATATGCTAAATTATAACTAATTTAACTCCTAATAAATTGTAAATTTATTCCAATCAAATTCCCCTATATTTAACCTTTTGCTTATCCACAAGCAATTGAAAATCAATAACCATAACCATATAGACTAAAATAACTAAATAATAATCAATTCCACTTTGTGAGCATATAATGTCATTTAGCAATTAGGATAAGCCATTAAACCCCTAGGTTTTGAGAATTTATTATAATGAACCTATAAATATCTATTTACACACATTAGTTAACTTCGCAATTAATAACATAAGATATGCAAAATCTAGCCTTTAATTGAATTGTAGAACTTATAATATCTTTTAAACAAATCATTATACAAACAAAGCAGTGTAAAAACTATTCTACCTCCTTCATCAAGTTCAAATACTTTAATTTGATAATTTTCATATAAGGTATCATTCACTCATATAAGTATTTGAAATTTGGGAAAGGTAATCTCATCTTCTTCTGACAAAATTGAACTTATAGTAAGATTGGAAATCATCTAATCCCCACTACTTTAATAGATATATATAAGAAAAAAGCCAAAAGATAATGAGGCCAAAAGGATAAGTAGAATAATAAATAAAGATAATAGGAAAAACAAAATATTTTCACAAATTATAAAGCAAGTAAATCAAAATTTTGATAAAAAATCTCTACTAACTCTTGAAACTATGCAAAAATCTACTCGTCCTACATTCTTTTCAAGTTTAAGGAACACATGGCAATCAATTTTTTACATTCTCTTTTCTTTTTCTTTCTTTTCATCTTTTTTCATTTTTCTGTTTTGGCATGAATTTCCAGTTTTACATTGTCTTTTCTTCCTTGTCACCATCTCTCTCATACTTATTTCTTTACATACCAAACCCAACCATCATATCCAATTGCAAGAAAAAGCTCTATTAACCATAAATTAGGATGTAATTACTTGTTTTTTCTTTTAAGAGCAAGTTTTTTTTAAAAGGGTTACAAAGAAAAAGTTAAACTTTTATTATATGCTCAAAAGGGCTCATTAATAGATTAATATACAAAATATAGGCACTTTAGCTCAAATATAAATCCTAACTGTCTTTATGATTTTAGCACTTGTACATATCTTACATGTAATCCCAAAAAGATGAAATTAAAGTTTTAAAAATTCAAAATCTTAAAAGATATTCATATGTGAAAGAAACGATAATGAATAAAAGCTCAATTTCTCATAAGATCCTTTAAGTCAAATTAAAGTATTATTACTTAATAGATTTGATTTCTTAGTTTTCATAAACTCAAGTTTACATTGCAACTACTTAATCATATTAGACACTTAACCTTTAAAAACCAATCTCAATATAGAATTATGCATAAACTTACGCTATCATATTAAAGTAACTAATGAGTTCCTATATATAAAAAATGTAAACTAAAATAGAAAAAGTTTAAACCTAAAACATATAAAAAATACAAACAAACAAAAAAAATCAAATTCTCATATATTCACTTCCACACTTAAAACATGACAATATCCTTACTGTCAAATAAATAAGATAATAAAAGAAAGTGTAAGAGGCAATTGAGGTAGATGAAACTATTATAAATCCATGCCAAGTTTGGTGGGGTAAAATTCCATAAATTCTAGAAAAACTACTTACTAAAGAAATAAAAATATTAGTAAATAACTATCACTAATAAATCAAAATGAAAGAAAACAAAAGTTAGAAGGTTGGGGCACTTCCTAATAAGCACTTCTTTAGAAGTCCTTTAGTTGGATTTCTTATTCATGTCAATCATCTTGAATCTGTAATTAAAGAATTATATCCACTCTTCTTTAGGGTCTAAAGCTCCCTCATGTTTCATTTGGATTAGATTCATGAATTTCTGTTCTTCTATTTACAGGATGTAGGAGCCCTTTTACATTATGTAGGAGCCCTTTTCTTTTAAATTAACTACTAATAACTCCTTAAACTTCTTCTAGTTTAAAAGAAGATAATTTAAGTATTATGTATACTTCAACATCTTAAAAAAAGCAAATTTGTCTTACTTTTCATTCATTTCAAGCCTGTTCAAAATGGAATTAGTGGCATGTAAGGCGTCATTATGGGTCTTAATGTTTATCAATCCAGAATGACTCTTATTAAATATGAGAATGAAGTTAGTTTATTCTTGACCATCTTGTCCTCTAAATCAAGAGTTTGATTGGCATCAAATGGACATGAGGCTATTATTAATTTACCTTTTTCATTGCTTTCTCTCCTTATTCCTCATATTTATCTAACCTTTATACTTCCTTCTCTTCAGCATCTTCAACATCAAGTATTTTGTCACTCCTAAATGCAATGGTTAATATTTGATCTCTTGAATTCATTCATATGTTACTGGGAAGTGTACCTTGACCTCTTTTACCTCTTCTTAGCTATTTAATTCAATTGAATCTCCAAATTGTTAATGGATGTATATTTAAATTGCACCATTTTTTCCAATTTACCTAATCTTACATTGATAAAGAATATGCACTATTAGAATATCTCAAGCATCCTCTATATTTGCAATAATTGTAGCCATTGAAGTTAAGGTCTATATTGGAACTTAGGTGATGCCATTAGTAATTCCCCAAATAATAGCTATATAATTATCCTCTTTATACTAACATCGGGTAAGCTCCACATGTCTGCTTGCATGAGAAGGATGCCATTACATCCCATCATGAAAGCATGTCCCCTATTGGTTGTGTCATAGTTAAACCATATTTGCTCCAAATTTAAAACATGCAATATAGAAGATAGCTAAATTATAAACAAGTAGATGAGGATAAATGTGAAATAAAGCTAAGATTAATAAGATAGTAATTAAATTGTTCCCTATTATAATGCTAAATACTTAACCTAATTTATCTATAAATGTATATAATAGATTGTAATAAGTTATTGAAATTATAATAGTCTCGAGTATCAAACCCAAAGAGATTATACTATTATGTTTATTACTCCTAACTAAATAATAACATTAAATTAAATAAGGTTTAGGTAAAATAATTAAGTTACTAAACTAATAAAAAATATGAAGGTCGAGCTAGTGAAAAGAAATCAATAAGATAAACGTTAAGCATTTAGGTTCACTTATACGAATCTAAAATCATCACGTAATGTTCATTATCATAGTTGAAACAACAATTAACATAATATCTCTATGCCTTATATTGAGGAACAAATGTGTACTTAACTAGGTAATTACTACCTCTTGTTACACAATTTAACCTAATCAAACTCATTAAGTATAGTCCCTCTAAAGAACCATAATAAGAGTATTTATAAGACAGGGTTACATAAAAGAATTCTAAAATGATTAAACTTATAATTCCATGCATTTTCAAGTTCTAAATCATAAGTTTGACGTTTGTTACATTTTTAGACCTATATTAGTTTAGTTTTAAAAAATTATATATGTAAATATGACGAGTTCGATGTTAGTTGCATTTTATGTTTAGTGTTAGTTTAGTTTAGATGAACAATCCATATTCGTGCCATGCTTTCTATTTCTTAAAATTTCCTTAAGTTTTCAATATATTTGAGCTTGAATTCATCTTTAATATCTTCCATAAAGTTGATGTCCATCATGTTAACTTTCAGATGACTCTAATTTCTTCTTCAAATAACTATAGGGAAAGTTGCATTGAAACTTGATAATTTTTGTCAATCATCACCTATAAGATAGTGAATTAAATATAGGAAAACATCGTATGATTTCAAATAAAACATCATATAAGATGTTAAATTATAACTAATTTAACCATTAATAACATATAAAATATAGCCCTACTAGTGCATTTAAATTTTGCATCCATTTATAAGTTAAACTTGTTAGTGAACCTAGCCCAAATCATTGGTGAAAAAGGTCAAGGTAAGCTTCCTAGTAACATAGAGATAAAACCCAATAGAGAAAGTGTTAGCCATCACACTAAGGGGTGATAAAACACTTGATGTTGTAACTACTAAAGAAAAGGATGTACAGAAGTGATATAAGCCAAAAGAAAAGGATGAGGGAATTGAAGTTCAAAGGCCAAACTTGGTGAACAGTACAAAATCAGTCCCTTAACTAACTATCAAAACCTATGTTCCACACATTCCTTATCCTCTAAGTTTGAAAAAGAAAAGAAAGGATGAGGCTAACTTTAATAAACTACTAGATATTATCAAGAAGTTGCACATTAGCATCCCATTTGTTGAAGCATTAACTCATATGTCATCATATGCAAAGTTTTTTAAGGAAATCCTTTTTAAAATAACAAACTTGAGGCTTATGTTATAGTACCTTTAACTAAGGAGTGTAGTTTAATCTTGAAAAACAAATAGCCTTCTAACTTAAAGAATCTATGTAGTTTTATTATTCCATATCATTTTGGTGCTCCAATTATTTATAAAAGCTTATTATATGATTGAGGTGTAAGTATTAATCTTGTGCCTTTATGTCATTTTAATAATCTTAGAGTAGGTGCACTCAAGCATACAACTTTGCGACTTTAACTAGTTGATAGGTCTATTAGATACACGATTGGAGCAGTAGAAAGGCCACATATTAAAGTAGGAAAACTAAGTTTTCCTATAAATGTTTTGATAATGGACATAGAGTATAACACTGAGGTTCTTATTATCTTATGGAGACTGTTTATAACTATTGGAGAAGTACTATTGATGTCCTCAAGGATAAGTCAATAAGAATGTGGAGTTAACATCCTTAAGGTATTGAAGGGGCTTACCCTTGATGATAATTATTATATGATTGATATTGTTTACTTTATTGTGCATGATGACTTAGCTAAAGTTACTTTTGTTGACCCTTTAGAAGCATGTTTAGCTTTAGGATGTAATGAAAAAAAATGAGGACACTAACTTTGTTGATAATTCTCTTAGATTGGAAGGAGAGTGTTGTTAATCCCAAATTTCATGAATTTTTCAGGACTTAAGAGAAGGAAATCCTAAACCGTACCATCTACACAAGATTCACCTAAGCTAAATTTGAAGCAATTGCCTTCTTACTTGCATTATGCACATTAGGAGATAAGAATACTTATCATGTTAACGTCTCTCCTTCTCTAAGTAATGTGCAGAAAGATAAGTTACTTATAGAAGCTAATGGCCTTTAAATGGTAAGAAGAATTTTAGTGAGCCACAAGGTTAAAAGACTTAATGACCAAATCCAGCTAAGACTCATAAATAATCACTTGTTAGAAGGTAACCCAATCTTATATATGTTTTTTTAATTTAGTAGTTTTAGAATCTTTAGTAATAGTTTTAGTTTGTTTTTACATCATGCTGATATTTATTTTACATGTTTTAAATTTAAAACAGTTTTAAAGTTATGTATGTTGGATCATAATTTTCTTAGTTAGGTTAAGAATTTACAAAATTTTGTAGGTTATATAGGAAATATTTTTCGAGTTATAAAACATCCCTACATGCTAAAGTAGAGATCAAATTTCACTGACTCAGGACAAGAATTGATAGCATTGGATAAGACTGACGATTCTTTTATCATTAGGGAAGTATCAGTTATCCTTACTCTTTTTACAAGATTTTCTATTTTTCATTATTCTTGTATATGTGTACATTAAGGATAATGAAAAAAATTAAATATAGGAAAGGAATTAACTATTAGACTCATTAAATTTGTTATAATTTGCTTAATATAGAACAATTTTGGAAAAATTTTCATTTTAAAACAAGATTGATCTATATGACTTATTATAAGTTTGGTTGTTATTATGATTTGATTCGTTTAGGTAAATATTTGTAAGCTTTGATGATTAAGTTTTAATTTGTTTTTATTAATTTTGAAATTTATACTTGATTTACATTATGATGTTTTTTGTATAATTGTACAAGAACTCTACTAAATTTGCTCCAAGTCAACAGGTTGAAATTAAAGAGTGGTGCTAGACATAATTTGAAATAAAGACCTAACTGAGTAACCTAGAGTGTTTAAAACAAGGTGTTGACTTTCATGTCAATAGGTTAGGTGACTTTTTAGGCAAAATTCTAAATGCTCTTGTGTTAATTTAAAGTTTTTATTTTTCTTTTATCAATAAGGGATACAAAAATGTTTTAAAGTTGAAGCATCTTTCACCTATATTTTAATTTTGTGCGTTATGATGAATTTTGTAGATTGAGTTAAAGTTTTAAGGATTATGGAGTGAATTGAATTGGTTTGTTACTTAATGCAAATAACTAAATGCTTAGAAATTTGATGAACTTTGTAATTGAATGAATAATTGAGAATCTTAATTAATATGATTATTATTATTTTAATTCTTTCCTAAAGTTGTCACCTATTTAAGTTTAAAGTGATAAGATTGATTACTTGAGGATAAACAAATGTTTGAGTGTTAGTTAAGTTCGGTACACAAGTAGATCAGAGGTAGTGTTTCATGACATAAAAGTTAATAAGCTCATGCATGTTAGGATATGGGTGTGTCTTTGCCCTTATGGTTAAATGAAAGAAAAGTAAAAGAAAATAGGGAAGTATGTAACCACCACGTGCCATTTATGAATTTTGATTTGAGATATAATAGGAAGGGTAAAGGAGTAATCTGATAATGGTGAACACTCTTCCTTAAACAAATTTTATTTTCCCCTCCCGTTTCATCATACTTCATCATCATCTTATTCCAATATCAATAGCAAAAGATTTCTTTATTTTCTCTCAACCCCATGCACTTTATACATCTAAACATGTATGAAGTGGGTTTATGATTAGTGGGAAACTAAAATACTGAGACTTGGCATCAAGACACTTGCCTAATAAATCATCTATATATATGATATTCAGAAAGCATCCCTTTCATCTCACCATCTCCATATCAACTTTCTATGGTATATAATTGATTTTCATATGGTATGGTATAATCAGTATTTATTATTTTATTCTTAGATTCCATAAACGAAGGAAAAAGCTATTATGAAATTATCATATCCTCAATAAAATATAGAGAAAAATATCATAAAGGTGACATGAAAAGTAACTAATATGCATATTAGAATGAATATTAATAAGTGTAAAAAAGGTAATTAATAAGCATATTAGAATCAATATTAATAATATAAGTGCGAATAAAATTGATAACAATGATATATTTGTTTGACGTGAAACTTAAACTTGTAGGTTGGGGATGATATTATTGTTAATGATGTAAGTCAATAAAATCCCAACATAAAGAACAAGGTTAGAAATTTGGAGAAATATAAACAAAATTATCAAAGTTTTGTGATAAAGTATGAATATATCTAGATGTTGACTAAATTGTTTGAATATTTGCAAAATTATTAAATATGATGTTATTCATAAAAGCTATATAAATCCATGTAAAGTCTTACTCTAAAAGAGTTGAAGAGGGTCACCAAGATGGGATTTTGTGAACTAAAGATATAGAGAGGTTTAAAATGAGGAGGGACCATTGCTACTAACTATATATTTGCTTTGATATAGATTCTTTTATTAAAAACTAAGGGGGAAAAAGTTAATGAGATTTTTAGGGAAATTGTGGCATCAATCATGAGCGTTCATAATAAAATGAAACAAGTACATATAAAAGAAAAATAGGCTAAGGTGTTGAAACTTAAAGAGAAGTGCAAAGTTAATAAAAACAAAACATTAATTCAATAAGTACTGGATAAAGTTAAGGGTGTATGAACAGAGGAAATTTTTTGACAAAACTTCCTTCTTTATGTCTTAGGTATGTTCTATACCTAAATAGCAACTAAGATATCAGTATGTAGTTATTCGGTATTGTATTTGAGGTTGATGACTAGTAGCAACTTGGCTAGAGACATTTCATTTTGAACCATTTGTGCAAGCAAACTCATATATTACATTAAATGACAAAGGAAAAAAGTGTTACACCTTGAATAGATGGATGCATAACTGTATTGATGGTAAGTTAATTGCCCAAATATTTAAAAATATTAATAAATATTTAAATGCAAACAAAATGGTAATTTATAATAAATGACTTCAATTTTATTTTATTTGAACAAGTTACTTGTCATTCATTCCTTTAAGTGGGACTAGAAGGCAAGGATTACAATTTGGATTGATATTAGCATCAAAAAAGCATTGAATGCTAATAAGGTATTGGAGAACCAATGTGGGAGGCTGAAGGTAATTTTTTTTGGCTAATTTATGGTAATATTTGGAAATACTCTTTGCTACAAATTAAACAAAATAATTAATTACCTATATTAGATATGAAGGCTTGAATATAATAAGAAACACCTGAAGAAGTTTCATTGTGGTGGGAGATAACAAGAAAAGTTAGTAAGATATTATGAGACGCAAAGAAGGCAAAGGTAAAGAGTTATAAGCTGTTATTCACTTACTTATCAATGATTTTTATTTTATATGTGAATTTTTTTATTTTTAGTTAAATGGCAAGGAAAAGATGAAGTATCGAGGCGTGAGGAGATACTACTGATGACGAAGGCAACTAAACAAACATTCTCGAGGCACGAGGAGACACTACTAATGAAGAAGGCAACTAAACAAACAGTCTCGAGTCATGACATAAAGAAGGCAACTAATTGACGATGGAATTTAGATAACATTATCTTGAGGCATGACAAGACCATAATGATGGAGAAGACCAAGAAGAAAAGATTTAAGAGTGGTATATCCTAAAGAAGCTCTTAATACATTTAGATAAAAATTATAATGATATTTGATATTAAAGATAAAATATAAGCATTTAAGAAGAGCTTAACACTGGAAAAGACATTGATGATGGACTTCCAAGTTACCAAATAGAAGGAACAAAATGAGATAGTTAAAAAAATCATGAATAAGGAGGTAAGATAGCATCATTAAAAGCTTAACCAAACAATTATATGTATCATAATGAAATTAATATAACAAACATTAAAATTCAAGAAAGGAGATAAGAAATTTAAGGCATCTAAATGCAAGTATTGATTGGGGTAATTTTTAATCTTATAAACCCTCAAGATTTCGCAAGCGTATAGTTCGTAACGTAGTATTAAAGGTGTTGATTTCACGACAAGGAGAGTAATCTAATCCTAAAATCTAAGGCTAGAAAAACTATGAAATTGAAAATAAAAGATGCAACTGAAATTTACAAGAATTGAGTTCAACCAATCAAATCAAAAATTAAACAAAAAAGTATTAACAAATGAGCAACATGCAATCACAATAGAAATCAACCTAAGAAATTTACCAATTTATGAGAAAGGGGATTTTACTTATCATTAATGCTAACCTAGCCGATTATGTGTCAATGGAGTGTCGATTATAGACTATCCTAGGGTTGATTATTTTCTCTCGAGTTATAACTATTAATCCCTAAATTATTAACCTAATCAAACTATGGAATTCACAATGTAACATCCCAGATCACCCGCTTATAGATATTGTACGCTTTGGGCCTTGGCCCAGCTAAGCCCTCATGGTTTTGCTTTTCCAAGGCCTTTCTAGGAGGTCACCCATCCCATAACTACTCTCACCTGAGCACGTTTAATGTTGGACCCCGATACCAGAGCCCAACATCAGATGC